>RJWM01017877.1:0-42176 GCA_004363535.1 Dasyprocta punctata | reverse complement strand
GCGGGGTCTGCACAGGAGCTGTGGGATGGCACACGCTTGAGCCGAGCTGCTTGGCTGAAGAATGGAGCTGCCGTGCTCTCTGCACTCTGGTGGGGGGGGCCCAAGCTCTCCAGGTCTCTGCAGCTATGTTGGTCAGTTCCCAGTGAGCAGCTCTGGGGTCCTGGGCTGATTTGGGCTGGGCTTGGAGAACTATTTAGAATATCAGTCCTTAGGATGTGGGTGTATTTGCTTGATCTTTTGTCTTGAGGCCTGACCCACAGCAGGTGTCTGTCTCCCCTACAGTTGCTAGATATCTGGCCTCCTGCTCTGGTTCCTTTGAGGGCCTAGCCCTGTCTGACTGTCTATATTTTTATGTAACTCAATTACCTGTCACAATCCCCCCTCTGAAGAAGTAACTGGAACTGCCATGAGGAAGTAATGGACGATGACTGATTTGGCTTCTTTAGGCTGAATAGGGTCATAGTTGTTGATTGGCAGTTAGGAATACTCTGCAGAGGTTCTATCTAATGGCCCTTGATAGATTCCAGGTATTTTTATCTTAGGTTGGCATACAGCTTTTAGTCTGCAGGAGACAAAGAAAAGAAACAATTAAGTATGCATGGGCCAAATAATAGAATTAATAGGAAATCTATGAGTACAGTTAAAATTTTCCACTCTGAGGAACCAGTAATGGCTTTCCATAGGGAGGATAAGGATAAGGTCTAAGGAATTTTAGAGTCTGACATGTCATTGATTTGTCATCTAATATCTTGAACAGCTATTGAGATATTATCAGAAAGATCAGGAATGTACATGTTTAGTTTTTACAATTGCATAAGTACCTTCTGTGCTGTTAGAATGTCTAAGGTCATCCGAGTTTGGAGAACTGTCTGTTTTATTATTATTATTTTATTTAGGAGAGAGAGAGACCAGCTGTAGTGTCATTTAAGGCCTGTTCAGTATAGCTAGTTAAGGCCTCAATATGTATCATGTAAACCTTTTTTTTTTGGACAAGATTCAGTGGATCCCAGTAAAAGGAATCTAACATGTGTTAATGATTTTATCTGTATGATTAGTTGGAGTTTGGCACCTTCCTGGCAAGAACAAACTTTAATCAAATCATGTATAATCAAAGTATATATACAAAGGCATGTATAATCAAAGCATAAGCATTAGAGCTGAAAGGTAATTTTAGAAACTGTTTCTAAGGGACAGCAATTGTAACCCATTGACATTGAGGTTCCCTTATTGATGGAGTCTGACATCTTGTCATAAATTCCTCTAGATTTAGTTATAATTATCTCTAAGTTTTTGATAGTGTAGGAGAACCAAATTAATACATTATTTTGGCAAATGAAAAACTCTCTTAGATTTTTATACGTGAACAACAATATGTACTGTATTTGTAAAAACCAGTCCCAGCATCATTTTGGTTAGTTGCCAATTTGGATGTATATTATAGCATTTAGACATGATAAAATCAATCCAGGATTGGAATTAGGCTTTTAGGCAAAACTAAAAGGAATGAGTGAAGGGAAAGCTATCCCAGTTACAGTTTAAGCAACATATATTTTGGTGACTGTATATTGAGGTACAATGCCTGGAAGGAAGACCAGTGTTGAGAAGGACAAAGAGACATGCACCAATGTCCAGCAATAGGGTTGGTTTTTACCTCTTGTCATGATTACACAGGGCTCCTCTGCAGAGGCGACAGGCAAAGATGACAGTCTGGCCAGAGGAAGGAGATGAGTGCCCGGAGGCTCTTTAGTCCTGATGGACCACCTGGGGAGACAAATCTGAACTCTGGGGTCTCTGCCTCAGAGTGTAGTTTTGTTTTCAGTGGCAACTTTTATAGTCAGGGCCTGGCTTGGGGAGCCTCTTAAGGCAATCCCCCTTAAGGTGGCCTGACTTTCCACAGTAGTAGCAGCTATGTCTAGTCCTTGAGTTCTTTTTGGAGCCCCATGAATCAGACTTAAGGTCTGTTTTTTTTAAGGCCACAACAGGGGCAACCTCTTTTTGGTTTCTTTATTTTTTTCTTTGTCTTTCTCTCCCTCTTGTATATAGAATACTAAGGAAGCAGTTTTTACTAAAGAATCAAGTGAACGACCTGAGGAAAAAGTCATCTTTTGTAGCTTTTTTCTAATATCTGAGGCTGACTGGGTAATAAACATACATTTAAGAATAATTTGTCCCTCTTTTGAATCAGGGTCTCGGAAAGCATGTTTTATTAATGCCTCTCAAAAACGATCTAAGAAGGCAGAGGGGTTTTTAAATCTTTCTTCTGAAAAATAGCTGACAATTTAAAATAACTAGAAGTCTTGGTTTTTGTCCTTCTTAGACCTTTAAGAATACACACTTGAAAATGTCTCCTGTTACAATCTTCTGTTTTGCTGTCAGGCGAGTTGGGATCTTGGGTGGAAAGTGTTTGTGAGCCAGTGGCATTTGGTAGTTTCCCTGGTTGTCGCTCTTCTGGCTGTCTAAAATTAACAATATGATGTTTATCTCCAAATGCAATAGCAGATTGTAATGCTGCCTGTCTCTCACTAGAAGTCAATGTTTGATTTAAGAGTAACATTACATCTTTCCAGCCTAGCTTATTAGTCTGAGTAAATTCTCTAAAGACATCAATGTACTTATCAGGATCATCTGAAAAATTTCCTAGTTTTCGTTTAATTTGCTTTAATTCACTGAGAGAAAGAGATCTATGAATGGGGGCAGTCTCATAAGGACTATAATTATACCTGGAGCATAAATAAGAATTATCTCTTAATGTAAAAAAAGTTTTAACATAAAACAATTCTGACTATTTTTCCTCTTTCTTGCAGTATGATTTTAGTTGTCATAATTAATACTTTCCTTTGTATTTCATTTTGCCTCTGGGGGTAGGTAGGACATGCACACATGCAGAGAAATATCAAATGGCTCTTTTTCAACATGGAAGGGTTGAACATCTTCCAGTGCTTAAGAATGCATTCCAAAGGAACAAGGGGCTTTAGCATTGAGTTGCCCATGTCTGTAATGTAAAAAGCAAGGCATAAAGGTATGAGACTTCGACATTGAGCTATCTAGCTCTGGAAAAAAGAAATAATTAGGCATCCTTTTTTAATTTCTATTTGGTAAATGTCCTCAAGGCATCCCTCAAGTTGATTCCATGCCAGGGCAGGTGGATGCCCTCTGGAGAGAGTAGAAGATAAATTCAGCCAGCCTATCCACCCTTGAATTGGCATGTAATCTTATCTTCCAAGGTAGTTCATGAACTTTGTTTTCATAAACCTACTTGTGACAGGAATGCTTAAAGAAGGAAGCATAACTTTATAATAAACTATTGTTTTTTGTTTATTGTAAAAAGATGAGTTAGAGCATTTCTGTATTGGTTGGATCCTGTGTCCTCCCAAGTCCTCATGTAATTTGGACAGGGCTGAGTCTGGCATTTGTGATTGGTTTGTTGTGTAGTGCTGGGATTGGCGATGTAAGTGCTGTACCAGCCCAGAGGTGGAGCTAATATACAGGGTAAGGACGAGAGGAAGGTGTGCTCCCTTGCTTGCTCTGTCTCTTCCAGGTTTGCATGCCTTGCTGCTTGCAGTGGCCATGAATGGTGGCCCTGCCTTGGAGCCAACTAAGTATGGACTGAAACCCTCTGAGAACTGTAAGAAATAAACCTTTCCTTCCCTAATTTTAGGAGTCAGGTATTCTGTCTCAGCAACAAGTGAAAAGTAACTAAGACAATTTCTCTGGCTGTTCTGTGAGGGAGATTCCATCAGAAATAAAGACAATGAATAAATTTGAGGAACTCTACACTGGGCCCTTGGGCAAAGTCACCAAAGCATTTGTGTCCTCTATATAGTTACCTAGGTAATTGTTCCTAGCAGCAGGACATGTCTATGCTTTATTTGAAGCTCACAGATTAAACATATTTATCATCTGTCAATTACATTTTACCTGTTAGTAAAGGTATATCAGGCTTTTAAGTACACAGAAAATATTGATGGAAAACTTTTTCTCTTAGTTAACATAGGTAAGGCACAAATGCAAATCATTCCCTACTAGTTTCTTTGAAATGTAAACACTGGTTGCAGGCTACCTCAACCTAATTTCTGAGAGAGATAGTCTAACTACCTGAAAAGTTTAGGGAGCATCTTTAGTTTACAAGCAGAGAGATATAAGTAGGTAGGTAAGTGGAGATTTTCTTTGGTCATGAGCCAATTTCTACTGAGGAATATTTGGGTGTTCACCAGAGAGTCACTCTGTCCAGGAACCCTCAGCTGTTCTGTTTCTATTGGCCCAATAACCAGAGGTCAGTCTCCAGAAAGGAATCCAGCTGTCTGTCTGGTCAACATTCCGTTGATTCCACTGGCTACTGGTTTCAATGGGGATTCACCAAAGAGATGCTAGGGAAACCTGTCCTCTGCTTTTAAGGATGGCAGCTGCTGTAGGAGCAATTAATTAGCTGGCAGAATAACCACTGTGTGTCAAAGTTCTATGAGGGATAGTTAAAAGCCTGAGGAATGTTATAATGTGACCCCCCCCTTGTTGCCTGAGAGTACCCACCTTGTCCTGCTCCTGTAAGGACATAATGCCCCAATTAACACGAGTTGTACTTTCCCAAGCACCGTGTGCCTGAGAGTAACCCTCACTTGTCCTGCTCTTGTAAGGACGCAATGCCCCGATTAATATGAGTTGTACTTTCCCAAGCGTCGAGTTTCTGTTCTGTATTGTGCCACTCCCCCGAAACCTAGCCAGGCTTGAAAATCCCCCAACGAAACCGTCCCCCACCCCAGATGTTTGCAGTTTTACTGCTTAAAAGCGGTTTGTTTCCTCAGCTTGGGGCACAGTCTTCCCTATGCATATGAGGACACTGCATCGCCAGGCCTGTGCTAATAAAGAGCTCTAATTTTTCCAATTGGCCTTTAAATTGAGAGTTTTTGCTGGGATAGAGCATCAGTTACATCAAGGAAGATAATTATCTAGTGCTTTATAAATTTACAATAAAGGTTTTAAAGTCCACAATTTGAAAGGGTGGAGAGCCTCCTTAGTCTAAATGTGTTTTGGTTCCATAAGTGTGCCCCTTTTGGAAATAGCTCCTTCTGTTTTCACCCAGAAGTTGCTTCTTTCCACTGTTTCTCAGGTTCAGTCTCCAGAGGAGGCTGTGCCCAGAACACTAAGTCAGGACATGGCTTTTATGTGTGTTCTCCTGGATAGGCAAAATTTCAAAGTCTCATCTGACCCAGAGACACAGGGTATGTGTCCCATATCTAAGATGACTTCCCTGTCTTCAGTGTTAGCAAATGCTCATTTTCTATGGACTTACCTTAGTAGGAGAAAAATGTAGGAACAGTCTAGAGTTTTTTCTAATTTTACATACCTCTAAGAAGGAAAGTACAAAGTGGGGAAAACATTAGAAGTAAGTCAAAGAAAGGAAACTGAAGCAAAACAGGCTTGACATTTCCTCTAGAGTGTAGAGGACAATCAGTGAAACCTGTCCTCCAAGTCTTGAGGCCAGCCACCAGCCTAGTGCTTTTTAAACAGTGGAAAGAGTTCTGGTTTTATTATAGGCATGTATAGTTTCTAAGTTGGAGCTAGATTTTATTTACTTATTTATTTATTTCAAATCCATTTTATTCATACATAAATAGAAAAGAACAACAAGAAGAAAAAAGCTTACAACAAAAATTTAAAGTACATCAATCAGGGGGTAACAATAGTACATACACTGCACATTGTGATCCCCAAATCATTCACCCATCACAGAAGACATCTACCTTCAACTGTCTGAATGATACCAGTACAAATCTTTCTCTTCAGTAAACTCAGAGAAATCAGTAGTATAACTATCTCACCTATTTTTATATACATGTACATATGCATATACGTATGTTTTTTTCTTAGATTTTATTTAAAACCCGTTTTACAGAAGTTTATATTAAAAGTCTACCAGAGAGGCCTTGGACTCGCCCAGGCTTGCCTGGCACACCAGAGTCTCTGAACTCCTTGCAGCCAGACTCAGGGTCCGGGTGGCACCAAATTAGTGGTATGCTCCACCTAGCTGCCTGGTACCAGGAAGCCTTGGCCCCACCCAGTAATGCGGAGGCTCCACCTGCACACTCCAGGAGTGCGCCCCCACTAGCTGCATACAGGATGTAGTTCTACTCAGTCCCACAATTCAGCGTGACCCAACAGGGGAAAGCCTGGCCAGCCTCACAGGAAAAAGAGCCACACAGATCCTAGAAGAAAATGACAAAACAAAAGACCAAGAGGCAGTCTCTAACCCCAGGCCCACTGTGAACAAACCCAAGAGACACTAAAATGGAAGACACTGGGAGTCCCACAACTGAACTTTCTGAAATGATAGCAAATGCAGTAAAGAAACAGCTCAATGAAGCTACAGAGAAACTCAAATCAGAAATAATCTCTCAGCTGAGAAATGAAATGGCAATCATTATTGAAGAAATGTTGAGTGTATCTAAAGAAGTTCAAGATAAAAAATAGAAGAACTTAAGAAAATGATGGGAACTTTGAATGAACAATATAAGACACAAACAGAATGCATGAAACACATTCAAAGGGAAAAGCAGGAAATGAAAAATTCTATGGAAAGTTTGAAAAACTGCTTGAATGAAGCTGAAGATAGAATCTCAGATCTTGAAGACAGCATGTGAGCTCATGGCCATGAAAGAAAAGATCTCTTAAAAATAGTACAGAACCGAGAAACAACAATTCAACCACTGCAAGATGATGCCAAGAGAAATAACTTAAGATGAATAGGCATAAATGAAAAAGCAAGGGTCAATACTAATGACCTGTGAAGACTATTCACAGAAATAATAGCAGAAAACTTTCCAAACATTGGAAGAGAATCTGAAATACAGGTAACTGAGGCATAGAGAAACCCGATTAACAATAACCAAAATAAATCTTCACTGAGACATATAATAATAAGGGTGTCAGAAACATAGCACAAGAACAAAATACTAAAAGCTGTCACAGAAAAGAAACAGATCACCTATGAAGGAAAGTCTATCAGAATCATGGAAGATTTCTCAACACAAACCTTTAAGTTAAGAAGAGCTTGGAGTGAAGTACTTCAAATCCTGAAAGAAAACAACTTTCAAGCCAGATTGATGTACCCTGTAAAACTATCCCTAAAAAATTGATGGAGAAATAAGACACTTTCATGACAAAGAACAACTGAACAAATTTAGGGCCACCAAACCAACACTACAAAGAGTACTGAAAGACACTCTAGGAAGAGCCAAAACTAGCTACAATCTTAAGAAGAACAACAAAAGGAAACCACTAAGCAGGGCAAAGAATTAAACAGAAAATGTAGAAAACCAACAACAGAAAGATAACATGACAGGGATGAGCCAGCACATATCAGTTATATTAATCAATGTAAATGGTCTCAACTCATCAATAAAAAGAAACAGACTAGCAGAATGGGTTAAGAAACAAAACCCAACAATATGCTTCATGCAAGAAACACATTTCACTCAAAAGGAAATTCACAGACTAAAAATCAAAGGCTGGAAAACAATACTCCATGCAACAGGAGCCCAGAGAAAAGCAGGGGTGGCTATTATGTTAGCAGACAATACGAACTTCAAACCAAAAATGATCAAAAGATATAAAGAAGGTCGCTATGTACTGGTTAGGGGAAACCTTCAAGAAGAAGAGATTACAATCATAAATATATATGTACCGAATATGGGAGCACCCAACTATGTAAGACAATTCTTAATAGACATGAAAAGCCAAATAAACAATAGTATAGTTATAACAGGGGCCCTGAACACCCCACTGTCACAGAGAGACAGATCAACCAAACAAAAAATCAGCAAAGATATAACAGAACTGAATCAAACCTGTGGACAAATGGACCCAGTAGATGTGTACCGAGTATTCTACCCATCAACATCAAAATACACATTCTTCTCAGCTGCACATGGTTCATTCTCTAAAATAGATCATATACTGGTCCACAAAACATGTTTAAGTAAATGTAAAGGAACTGAAATAATTCCATGCGTATTATCTGACCATAGCGCAGTAATACTGGAAATGAATGACAAAAGAACTTATAATAACTGCATAAACACATGGAAATTAAGTAATACTCTCCTATATAACCAATGGGTCACAGAAGAAGTTAAAGTAGAAGTTAAACAATATCCACAATTGAATGAAAATGCAAATACAAATTACCGGAACCTGTGGGACACAATGAAAGTAGTCCTTAGAGGGAAATATATAGCAATAAACTCTCACATCAGAAAAATGGAAAGAACACACATAAACAACCTAATACTGCACTTCAAACGTCTAGAAAAAAAAGCAAGTCAAATCCAAAGCCCAAAGGAGGGAGGAAATTATTAAGATTAGAGCAGAAATTAATGCAATTGAAATTAAGAAAACAATACAAAGAATTAATGAATCGAAGAGTTGGTTCTTTGAAAGAGTAAATAAAATCGATAAACCCCTAGCCAACCTTATCAAGAAGAGGAAAGAAAAAGCTCAGATCCATGCAATAAGAAATGAAAAGGGTAAAATCACTACAGACCCTGTGGAAATACGGAAGATCATCAACACCTACCTCAAAAACCTTCACTCACATAGATTCGATAACACAGAAGAAATGGACAGATTCCTAGAAACCTATGAATTACAAAGCTGAGTCAAGAAGACGTAAAGCTGCTGAATAACCCAATTTCAGGTAATGAAATTGAAAATGAATTTAGGACCCTACCAACAAGAAAATCCTGGGCTGTGATGGATTCACTGCTGAATTGTACAAGAAATTTAGGGAAGACTTAATGCCAACACTCTTCAAACTCTTCAATGAAATTGAAAGGGAAGCAAGTCTCCCTAAACTCATTCCTGGAAACAAGTATTACCCTAATACCAAAACCAGAGAAAGACCCAACCAAAAAAGAAAATTACAGGCCAATCTCCCTAATGAACATAGATGCAAAAATCCTCAATAAAATACTGGCAAATGGAATACAGCAAGAGATCAGAAAGATTATACACCATGATGAAGTGGGATTCATCCCAGGAATGCAGGGATGGTTCTACATAGGCAAATCAATAAATGTAATACACCATATCAACAGGGCCAAGTACAAGAACCACATGATCATCTCCATAGATGCAGAGAAAGCTTTTGACAAAATCGAACACGCATTCATGATAAAAACACTACAGAAAATCGGAATAGATGGTCTCTACCTCAACCTGATAAAAGCCGTATATCATAAATCAACAGCAAACATCTTACTAAATTGACAAAAACGGAAAACTTTCAACCTAAAATCAGGAACAAGACAAGGATGTCCATTATCACCACTCCTATTCAATATAGTTCTGGAAATATTAGCCAGAACAATTAGACAACAGAAAGAAATAAAGGGAATAAGTATAGGAAAGGAAGAAGTGAAATTATCATTATTTACAGATGATATGATACTCTACATAGAAGACCCCCAAAAATCCATTAGAAGGCTTCTAGAAGTAATAACCAAATTCAGTAATGTAGCTGGATACAAGGTGAACTCTCAAAAATCAATAGCATTCCTGTACACAAACAACAAACTCGGTGAGAGAGAAATAGGGCAAATGACACCCTTCAGTATAACATCCAAAAAAATGAAGTACTTAGGAATCAATCGAACAAAGGAAGTAAAAGATCTATACAGTGAAAATCACATTACTCTAAAGAAGGAAATCGAAGAAGATTTCAGAAAATGGAAAGATATTCCCTCTTCATGGATAGGAAGAACAAATATCATGAAAATGGCCATTCTCCCAAAATTATTGTACAGATTTAATGCAATCCCAATCAAAATTTCTCTTGTCTACCTCACAGAGCTAGCGAAAGCATTCCTGAAATTCATCTGGAACCAGAAAAGACCTAGAATAGCAAAGGCAATTCTGGGCAACAAAGGGAAGGCAGGAGGCATCACAGTGCCCGACTTGAAACTATACCACAAAGCTACTGTGATAAAATCAGAATGGTACTGAAATCAAAACAGACCTGAAGATAAATGGAATAGATTAGAAGATACAGCCACAACTACAAACTCACTTAGCCTCTTCATCTTTGACAAACGGGCCAGACATGTATATTGGAAGAAAGATAGCGTCTTTAACAAATGGTGCTGAAAAAACTGGCTTTCTATATGCCATAAACTAAAATTAGATCCATGTCTATCACCATGCACTAAAATAAAGTCAAAATGGATCAAAGATCTGAATATTACAACAGAGACACTAAACTTACTAGAAGACAGAGTAGGTAAAAATCTTGATGACATAGGAGTAGGCAGAGATTTCATGAACAAAAATCAAATTGCATGGGAAACACTTTCCAGAATCAAGAAGTGGGATCTCATCTTACTAAAAAGTTTTTGCATGTCCAAGGAAATCTCCAACAGAGTGAAAAGAAAACCCACGAATTGGGAAAATATCTTAGCCAATTGTCCATCAGACAAAGGACTTCTGTCTAAAACATATAAAGAATGAAAAGAAATCAGGGCCCTAAAATTCAAGGGCACAATCTAAAAATCAGCATCTGAGATGAATACACACTTCTCAGAGAAAGGACCATAAATGGCAAATAAATATAAGAAAAAATGTTCAACATCTATGGTCATTCAGGAAATGCAAATTAAAACAACACTGAGATTCCATCTCACTCCAGAAAGAATGGCCAAGATTAAAAAATCAAACAGCAACAAATGCTGGAGGGGCTGTGGGGAAAAAGGAACTCTTCTCCACTGTTGGTGGGAGTGTAGACTGGTGCAACCACTGTGAAAGTCAGTGTGGAGATTCCTCAAGAAGCTAGGATTAGAGATCCCATTCAACTCAGCTATCCCACTTCTGGGCATTTTCCCAGAATTGAAAACATCATACCTCAGTTATATTTGTGCACCCATGTTTATAGCAACCCAATTTATAATAGCCAGATCTTGGAAACATCCCAAGTGCCCATCAATCAAAGACTGGATAAAAAAGATGTGGTATTTTTATACAATGGATTACTACTCAGCTATTAAGAAAGATTGCATTGAGACTTTTGTAAATAAATGGTCACGACTTGAGACCATACTCATAATGAGATAAATCAAACCCACATGTATAAATACTGTATTGTCTCCCTAGTTTAAGAAACTAAATAAGTATATATGATCCAAAATCTATAATAAATACTATGTAAGGGTAAAAAACAGCTCGAACAGCAAAAGTAATTGGGAAGGAAAAGGGGGAAAGAGGGAAGGGAAAAGGAGAAGATATAAATCTGTATATATGTATATGTAAGATAACTAAAACAAACATACTGCTGAATGTATTTGTTGTTGAGACAGAACAATTAATACTCATATGATTAGATCAATTTTGCATGTCTATATCTGTTAATGTAAACAACCATTTTGAAGAAAACGATGCACAATATTGCAACCATTGTCAGGTTTCTATCATCCTGTTTTGTAATCCTGTAATGTTACTATTGTGCATTTACTCTAGTTGTTTGTTTGTCTCTTTTGCTTTTTTTCTTTCTTATATGTGTCTTTTTTTCTCTTAAATAAAAATAAAAGTCTACCAGAGGTATTCTAACATTATTCTCTCTAGCATTATCATCTAAATAAAGTCAAGCAAGGAATAGCAGTAAATGTAGTAACTAATTTAAATGCAACATGTACAAGAACAAAATCTTACAAACATCCCATGTTTTAACTTATATTTATCATTACTTTAGCAAAACTATATGAGACAAAGGAATTGTAAGAAATGAGCAAAGACAAGGCACAAATAATTATAAGCAATGGGCAAAGAAAAAGCAAAATTTGAAGCATAAAAATTTGTTAATTTAACAAGTCCCAGTCCAGAGTCTATGAAATGAAAGCAAACTCTTACCTCTGTCCAATGATCTTGGTGGAAGAACTCCAAATGATATAGGGCAATGAAACTCCCAAACTAATAGATTTCCAGTATGAGTTTGTACTCTCTCAAATCAAATGAATTTTAGGTACAATGTAGACTAAGAGCAGAATATATTTATTGAGAGAAAGAAAACTTCTGCTTGAGAGACAGAAAGGGTCCTCAGTAGGTTGCCCTCAAATGAACAAAATCTATAAAGACAAACAAGAACAAAGAAAAAAGGAGGAATTTTCTTTGTGATTTCAAGTCTGTGGTTTTCTTCTGGGGTCTACATTTTTGTGGGAGTGTACAATTCAAGATGTGACTCTGCTCTAACTGATAGACAAAGGAGGCATTCGGAACCTAGGTCCATGGTTGATAATCTCAGTGATCTGGCAGTAGGATTAGCACATGATGTTGGCTGTGAGACTTTCAAATTCACAGAAGTTCAGGCTGAACCTGACTTCTGGTTGTGGAGTTGAGAACTGAGTTGTTTAGTTTATAATATTCTGGGTGTCTCTTGCCAGCCTTTCCATGACTCCTGGACCATGGATCTGTCTGGTGGTTGTGACTCACCTGGTCACTGTGGGAGTTTAACACTGGGAACCCTGAGATGAAGCCAACTCATGGCTGCTCTGAGTTTCTGGTCTATCTAGCCTTTCTTTATAATGGCACCCAACCAAGCGCTATATCCATGGGATATGGCAATTGATTGAACTGGACTCACTCACCAGCTATTGTAGTGCACAGCACGCACTTCTCCTTTCTGTTGGTAAATTTCTCCTTGAAGGCTTCTGTAGTCATCTGCTTTCCCTTAGGCTTAGTTACTTTTATGGGCTGGATTGAGGCCTTTCCTACTCTTTCAGAAAGGGCTACAGGCACAGTCAAGGTGCTACTTAAGGAAATCATCCCCAAGTTTGGACTACCCCAGTCCCTTCATAGTAACAGTGGGCCTTCTTTACCTCTCAAATAATTTGGAGTGGCAAAGGCCTTGGGATTAAGTAACATCACCTCTAGAAAGTTTCTTTTTTTAAAAATTTTATTTTAGAGGGGATATAACAAAATAAAACCAATCAAAACAAACCAGTGTAAGAGATACAGAATTTCAAAACACCATGAAATCAACGGTAGTTACCATAATGCCTTTTGATGTCTTCAAAATAGCTGCAGATAACTTCGGACATAGTAAAAATCAAACAGAACAGAATAGAATAGAAACAGTAAAAGCAAAACAATGAATGCAATAAAGGACTTCAAAACAAGCCAATAGTAAATCCAAAATTACTACCATAATATATCTTGCTATCCTTGAAATAGCTTCTCCTGCCATCGGATTTAACATAATGAAACAAAACAAAAGAGAATAAAACCTGACCCTACAAAACAATGGAAATCATATAGGACCTCAAAAGAAGACCACAGGGAACAACAATGGCTGCAACCCTCAGAAGGTGATCCCCCCCTAGATGTCACACTGCATACCACTATCCTCTGAACCTATAATCAGACCAATGGCCCTAGACCTGCAGTGTTAGTGAAACACTGGAGCACCATGGTCATCCAATTGCATTTCACCTTGATAGCTATCACCGCAGCCTGTATTTCTGTGGATAAGCTGGTCACTTACAGTGGTGTGTTGGTGGGATTGGTACCTCTTATTTGCCAGCCCACATGCCATAAGGGGCTGGAGTCTGGCTGTTCCCAGTCTGGCCACAGCTGGCACATAGCGCGGTTTCCTAGACTGGGCCTGTTTTCTCGTGCTGCCATTCTTCTCTCTAACCCTGGTCCACAAATGGCACTGACTCATGGGGAGAGGCTTGGGTCTAGCTGTTCCCAGTCTGCCAACAGCCCATGCATAGCACTGGTTCCCAGACTGGGCTTGTTTACTGATGTGGCCATTGTTATCTCTAACCCCAGTCCATGAATGGCACTGACTCACGGGTCCTCTAGAAAGTTTTAAAGAGCTAATTATATCCTAAAAGTGAGCTCTGGTAATACATTGGCAAGTCTGAGTCTTGGCTCTGTTATTGCCAATGGCCCTCAGGAGGATTTAGAACACCCCCAAAACTGTACTAAATGAGTCCATTAGAGATGTTCTAATGGGATATTTTATTCTCTGATATGGTAATAGACCAGAGACCACAGGGCTCTTCAATACCTTAACAGTCTAGGCCAAGTACAACAGGCTATTCATCTATATGGGATCAAAATCTTGCCAGCTCCTGGCTCAGAAGAATAATCTAGTGTCTACCTGAGATATCAGATGCTCATTGAAACTTGGAAAGAGGGGAGTCCTGTAGACCAATGAAAACTGAAATGGAAAGGCACTTTTTCAGTGATCTTCTCCACACCCACTGGAGTGAAAGTGGTAGAGATAGATATTCAGATTCACCTCTCTAGAGCAAAACTGGCTCCACCCGAAGTATCTGAAGACTATCTAAAGGAAGAAATTAAGGGAAGCCTATAAAATTCTTGGAAAACTGAGGCTCCCCTTTAGAAAGCAGAAGCCCAGTTTTGCTTTAAAGACAAGTTTCTGACAGGATTAGCATGCATTCTTCCATTAAAAAGGCAGCTCCAAGTGTGAGGTTGTGAGTTCGATCCCTGGTATCAAAAAATAAAAATAAATAAATAAAAATTTAAAAAGGGCAGCTCAATGTATGGATACTAACTCACTGGTTTTTTTTTTGACAGGTTCTCCTCAGTCCAGCTGGTGAGCCACACCATTCTAATGTAATTGGAGACAAACATAATCCTCAGTAGGTAAGGGTTACTGTCACTTTCAGCAGAAAGTATGTGAAGACAAAGATCTCCAGTCCCTCAGTACATCATAAAGAATTATGGGGACTTATGTCTTTCAGACGGAAATAAAGTAGGAGACTAAGTCATGGCAATGTGGCTAGAGCAATTGGGCACAACTGCTAATTGAAGAAACTTGATAACTACAGTTCAGAGCGGTGGTTTCTGAACCTGGTACAAGATCATTCTGAGCCCTGTACCTGGTAGCAAGAGAACAGACCAAACCTGGCACCTGGTAGCAAATTTCTGACTTGAGAACAGGCCAAATCTAGAAACTGATGCCAATCTTTTAGCACATGATCAAATGGGAATACCTGATGAACCATCAAAGAAGTAAAAAGACAGAGCAATTAACTTTGTGCCCCTGCCCTCTTGGTCTTGCAGTGGTTCATTCTGCTTGCAGGACATATTTTCTCTGTTTCCTTAGAAACATTCTTTTCTCCTTTAACCCTTCTTTTCCTTTCCCTTTTCTTATTTCTACTCTAAAATACACAATAATCTTTCACATTTGTCAATTATCCTGACCAATTCAATGAATGCAACAATAAGAACCTGGAAAACACTGCTGGTTTCTACCTAACAACAATTTTGCCACATAAATATGCACTGATATTCTTAATCTGTAGTTTCTGGACAAAGAGAAGAGTATGTTTTCATCTGTTGTTCTGTTGCCCACATATAGGCAGGGAGGACAGAAGGTATTCTGAATCTCTTTGACTTCCTTTGGCCCCTACCTGCTTTTTCAAGTTACTTTACTCTTTCCTGACACAGGTCCTAGGATATTGGCTTGCTTTTCTCTCCTCTAATTGTCTCTTCTAATCTGGCCCACAATAAGGCAACATCCTTACAGTTGGTAGTGTAGCAACTGTTCCTCTTCTTTGCTTCTCTCTTCCAGAGAAGCCCTTTGTGCTTGTAAGTCTTTATAATGATTTATTATAAGCATGTCTGGGGAACAATGGGAGAAAAATGTAGGGTTGAGAAAAAGGGAACACTAGAGGAAAACCAGAAAGAAACTGGACAGATAAGGGCATACCTTAAGGAATTTAATTATCTTCTTTAAACCTAGTTCCTTTCTTTACTGACTCTGACTTCACTTGTAATGCTCCGAACAGCCTCTTTGTATTCTACACCCTCTCTGTACTATCTTTCCCATATGACAAAGGGCCTGTCACAGGTTGAGGTTCCAGCATCTACATCTACAAATACAGACAATCCAGAAGAATAACTGTTAAATAAAAGTAGAAATGGTTACGTTGGAGCATTTCCTCATATATTTGTAAGATGGAGACAACCTAGGCTGGTCTTATTGGGAGAACAGGGGGACAACATGCTGGTTTCTAGTTGTAACCCCATTTTTTTTATTTAAGCGAAGAAAAAACAGAAAAGAAAGACATATAAAACAAAGACAACAAGCAAAAGAGACAAACAAATGACTAGAGTAAATACACAACAGTAACATTGCAGGTTTACAAAGCAGGATGATAGAAACTTGACAATGGTTGCAATATTGCGTATCGTTATCTTTAAAATGGTTACTTACATTAACAGATATAGACATGTAAAATTGATCTAATCATATCAGTATTAATTGTTCTTTCTAAATAACGAATACATTCAGCAGTGTGTTCACTTTAGTTATCTTACATATACATATATACAGGTTTATATCTTTTCCTCTTTCCTTTTCTCTTTCCGCCTTTTCCCTTTCCAATTACTTTTGCTCTTTGAGCTGTTTTTTAACCCTTACGTAGTATTTATTATAGATTTTGGATCATATATACTTTTCTGTTTCTTACACCAGGGAGACAATACGGTATTTACACATGTGGGTTTGATTTATCTCACTTATGAGTATGGTCTCAAGTCATGACCTTTTACTTACAAAAGTCTCAGTGCAATCTTTCTTAATAGCTGAGTAGTAATCCATTGTATAAAAATACCACATCTTTTTTTATCCATTTATGATTGATGGGCACATGGGTTGTTTCCAAAATCTGGCTATTACAAATTGTGTTGCTATTAACATGGGTGCACAGATATCACAGTGGTATGATGTTTTCAATTCTTCTGGGAAAATGCCCAGAAGAGGGATAGCTGGGTTGAATGAGATCTCTAATCCTAGCTTCTTGAGGAATCTCCACACTGACTTCCACAATGGTTGCACCAGTCTACACTCCCATCAACAGTGGAGAAGAGTTCTTTTTCCCCACAGCCCCTCCAGCATTTGTTGCTGGTTGATTTTTTAAACTTGGCCATTCTTTCTGGAGTGAGATGGAATCTCAGTGTTGTTTTAATTTGCATTTCCCGAATGACCATTGATGTTGAACATTTTTTCATATATTTATTTGCCATTTGTATTTCTTTCTCTGAGAAGTGTGTATTCATCTCAGATGCCCATTTTTGGATTGGGTCCTTCAATTTTAGGGGCCTGATTTCTTTTAATTCTTTTTATGTTTCAGATAGAAGTCCTTTGTCTGATGGACAACTGGCTAAGATATTTTCCCAGTTCATGGGTTTTCTTTTCACTCTGTTGGAGATTTCCCTTGACATGCAAAAACTTTTTAGTAGGAGGAGATGACAGGTGTTGACTCTGGGGAGTGTTTCCTGTGCAATCTGATTTTTGCTCATGAACTCTCTGCCTACTCCTATATCATTGAGAATTTAACCTACTCGGTCTTCTAGTAAGTTTAGTGTCTCTGTTTTAATATTCAGATCTTTGATCCATTTTGACTTTATTTTAGTGCATGGTGATAGGCATAGACCTAGTTTTAGTTTACTTCATATGGAAAGCCAGTTTTTCCAGCACCATTTGTTAAAGAGGCTGTCTTTCTTCCAATGTGCATGTTTGGCCCCTTTGTCAAAGATGAGGTGGCTAAGTGTGTTTGTAGTTGTGGCTGTATCTTCTAATCTGTTCCATTGATCTTCAGGTCTGTTTTGATTCCAGTACAATGCTGATTTTATCACAGTAGCTTTGTGGTATAGTTTCAAGTCGGGCACTGTGATGCCTCCTGCCTTCCCTTTGTTGCCCAGAATTGCCTTTGCTATTCTAGGTCTTTTCTGGTTCCAGGTGAATTTCAGGAATGCTTTCTGTAGCTCTGTGAGGGAGGCAAGTGGTATTTTGATTGGGATTGCACTAAATCTGCATAATAATTTTGGGAGAATGGCCATTTTCATGATGTTTGTTCTTCCTATCCATGAACAGGGAATATCTTTCCATTTTCTGAAATCTTCGATTTCCTTCTTTAGAGTAATGTAATTTTCACTGTATAGATCTTTTACTTCCTTTGTTAGATTGATTCCTAAGTATTTCATTTTTTTTGGATGTTATAGTGAAGGGTGTGGTTTCCGTTATTTATCTCTCAGTGGCTTTGTGGTTTGTATACTTGAATGCTACTGATTTTTGAGAGTTCACCTCGTATCCAGTTACATTACTAAATTTAGTTATTATTTCTAAAAGTCTCCTAATGGACTTTTCGGGGTCTTCTATGTAGAGTATCATATCGTCTGCAAATAATGATAATTTCACTTCTTCCTTTCCTATACTTATTCCCTTCATTTCTCTCTCTTGTCTAATTGCTCTGGCTAATATTTCTAGAACTATGTTGAATAGGAGTGGTAATGATGGACATCCTTGTCTTGTTTCTGATTTTAGGTTGAAAGTTTTCAGTTTTTGTCCATTTAGAAAGATGTTGGCTGTTGGTTTATGATATACAGCTTTTATCAGGTTGAGGAAGAGACCATCTATTCCGATTTTCTGTAGGGTTTTGATCATGAATGCGTGTTGGATTTTGTCAAAAGCTTTTTCTGCATCTATTGAGATGATCATGTGGTTTTTGTCCTTGGCCCTGTTGATATGGTGTATTACATGTATTGATTTCCATATGTTGTACTATCCCTGCATTCCTGGGATGAACCCCACTTGATCGTGGTGTATAATCTTTCTGATAACTTGCTGTATTCTATTTGCCAGTATTTTATTGAGAATTTTTGCGTCTATGTTCATTATGGAGATTGACCTCTAATTTTCTTTTTTGGTTGGGTCTTTCTCTGGTTTTGGTATTAGGGTAATACTTGTTTTCAGGAATGAGTTAGGGTGACTTGCTTCCCTTTCGATTTCATTGAAGAGTTTGAGAAGTGTTGGCATTGTCTTCCCTAAATTTCTTATAGAATTCAGCAGTGAATTCATCAGGTCCCGGGCTTTTCTTTGTTGGTAGGGTCTTAATTACATTTTCAATTTCATTACCTGAAATTAGGTTATTCAGTAGCTTTACTTCTTCTTGATTGAGCTTTGGTAATTCATAGGTTGCTAGGAATCTGTCCATTTCTTCTGTGTTTTTGAATCTATGTGAGTAAAGGTTTTCGAAGTAGGTGTTGATGATCTTCTGCATTTCCACAGGGTCTGTAGTGATTTCACCATTTTCATTTCTTATTGCATTAATCTGAGTTTTTTCTTTCCTCTTCTTGATAAGGTTGGCTAGGGGTTTATCAGTTTTATTACTCTTTCAAAGAACAAACTCTTCGATTCATTAATTCTTTGTATTGTTTTCTTAGTTTCAATTGCATTAATTTCTGCTATAATCTTAATAATTTCCTCCCTTCTTTGGGCTTTGGACTTGACTTGCTCTGCTTTTTCTAGGAGGTTGAGGTGCAGCATTAGGTTGTTTATGTGTGTTCTTTCCGTTTTTCTGATATGAGAGTTTAGTGCTATAAATTTCCCTCTGAGGACTACTTTTATTGTTTCCCACAGGTTCCAGTAATTTGTATTTGCATTTTCATTCAATTGTAGATATTGTTTAATTTCTTCTTTAACTTCTTCTGTGACCCATTGATTATTTAGGAGGATATTATTTAATTTCCATGTGTTTATGTAGTTATTGTAGCTTTTTTTGTCATTCATTTCCAATTTTACTGCACTGTCGTCAGATAATATGCATGGAATTATTTCAGTTCCTTTGCATTTACTTAAGCTTGCTTTGTGGACCAGTATATGATCTATTTTAGAAAATGACCCATGTGCAGCTGAGAAGAATGTGTATTCTGATGTCGATGGGTAGAATACTTGGTACACATCTACTAGGTCTATTTGTTCACAAGCTTGATTCAGTTCTGCTATTTCTTTGCTGATTTTTTGTTTGGTTGATCTGTCTCTCTGTTACAGTGGGGTGTTACGGTCCCCTGTTATAACTGTATTATTGTTTATTTGGTTTTTTATGTCTATTAAGAATTGTCTTACATAGTTGGGTGCTCCCATATTCGTTGCATATATATTCATGATTGTAATCTCTTCCTCTTGAAGTTTTCCCCTAACAAGTATGTAGTGACCTTCTTTAGCTCTTGATCATTCTCGGTTTGAAGTTTGCATTGTCTGCAATCATAATAGCTACCCCTGCTTTTCTCTGGGTTCCTGTTGCATGGAGTATTGTTTTCTAGCCTTTGAGTTTTAGTCTGTGAATTTCTTTTTGAGTGAAATGTGTTTCTTGTACACAGCATATTGTTGGGTTTTGTTTCTTAACCCACTCTGCTAGTCTGTTTGTTTTTATTGGTGAGTTGAGACCATTTACATTGATTGATATAACTGATACGTACTGGCTCATCCCTGTCATGATATCTTTCTGTTGTTGGTTTTCTACATTTTCTGTTTAATTACTTGCCCTGCTCAGTGGTTTCCTTCTATTGTTGTTCTTAAGATTGTGGCTATCTTTGTCTCTTTCTAGAGTGTCTTTCAGTACTCTTTGTAGTGTTGGTTTGGTGGCCCTAAATTTCTTCAGTTGTTCTTTGTCATGAAAGTGTCTTATTTCTCCATCAATTTTTTAGGGATAGTTTTGCAGGGTACATCAATCTGGGTTGAAAGTTATTTTCTTTCAGGATTTGAAATACTTCACTCCAAGCTTTTCTTGACTTAATGGTTTGTGTTGAGAAGTCTTTTGTGATTCTGATAGGCTTTCCTTCATAGGTGATCCGTTTCTTTTCTCTGACAGCTTTTAGTATTTTGTTCTTGTGCTGTATTTCTGATACCCTTATTATTATATCTCTGGCTGAAGATTTATTTTGATTGTGGTTAATTGGGGTTCTGTATGCCTCAGTTACCTGTATTTCAGATTCTCTTCCCATGTTTGAATTGTTTTCTGCTATTATTTCTGTGAATAGTCTTTGCAGGTCATTAGTATTGACCCCTGCTTTTTCATTTATGCCTATTAATCTTATGTTATTTGTCTTGGTATCATCTTGCAGCGGTTGAATTGTTGTTTCTTGGCTCCTTACTATTTTTAGGAAATCTTTTCTTTCATGGCCATCATCTCCCATGCTGTCTTCAAGATCTGAGATTCTATCTTCAGCTTTATTTAAGCGGTTTTTCAAACTTTCCATGAAGTTTTTCATTTCCTGCATTTCCTTTTGCATCTGTTTCATGCATTCTGTTTGTGTCTTGTATTGTTCATTCAAAGTTTCGATCATTTTCTTAAGTTCTTCAATTTTTTTGTCTTGCACTTCTTTAGATGCACACATTTCTTTAATAATGATTCTCATTTTGTTTTTTAGCTGAGAGAATATTTCTGGTTTGAATTTCTCTGTAGCTTCAAGCTGTTTCTTTACTGTGTTTTCTGTCATTTCAGAAAGTCCATTTGTGTGGCTCCCACTGTCTTCCATTTCAGTGTCTCTTGGGTTTGTTCTTAGTGGACTGGGGGACTGAGACTACCTCTTGGTCTTTTGTTTTGTCATTTCCTTCTAGAACCTATTTGGCTCTGTGTCCTCTGAGACTGGCTGGGCATTCCTCTGAGTGTCGTGCTGATTCTTGGATTGCACTGAATCGCGGGACCCGGTAGAGCTGGGTCCTGCATGCTGCAAGGGAGTGCGTCCTCCTGGGGCATGCGGGTGGAGCCTTTGCTTTAACTGGGTTGGGGCCAAGGCCTCCCGGTCCCAGGGATCTAGGCAGAGTGTACCCTGGAGTGACCCCGCCCGGACCCTGGGTCTGTCTGCAAGTCGTAACCCCATTAATATATATAATTTTTAAATGTTGCAGTCAAAAATAAATATGTTTTTAAAAAGTAACTAAAAGGAAATTATATCACATATAAGGAAGGTAAGATTCAGAGATGTTAAGTGATTTAAGTAATGACCTATATCTAGAAAATGACATAGTCAGTTCTCTTCATTTGTCACTCTACCAATTGACCACTCCTCATTAGTGTAAACTTTAGCTTTGTGCTCATTTTATTCTCAGAAAGTAGAAGTATGTCTCTATTTTTAGGAATTTAAGAAGGATATGACAATTTCAGTAGTGAGTAGGAAAGAAGAAATAAAATCTGTTCTAATACTTGGGGAAGATCTCAGGAAGGAACTAGGAACCTTTACTCGAATTAGGGCTATGTTAACATGCCCCTGTTGTAATGAGTAAAGGTAGGGGTGGGAGGGAAAGAATAAATGAGAAAAGAATACGATACAGGAGATAAGATCCTAAAATCCTGATCACAGTCATCTTGTCAGGCCTCAGAGAAAAATGCATGTAGAGTGAACTGTGTGAGGAAAAGGAAGTTTTGAGGATCAAACATCACTATTGAAGTCTACTGCTGGTGAGCTAGGTTTGGCTAGACTTTACAAAGCCAAAGAGATTGTAGTTTTTACTACACTAGGAAGATCTCAGTGGTCTTCTTTCTCATAGACCCTATACTATTTCCTACTTTTTTTTTAACAAAGAAGCAGAGTAATTGGTTCCCCAAGTAGATAAGTATGTGCTTCTTTAAAGAGTAAGTTGTAAAGCAGAAATACTCAGGCTTGATTGACAAATCAAGCATTGTTTATAACTACTGATCTGAAAATTCTCCTTAAAATGATGCTGTGATTCTAATTCTGCATTCCTTTTGGATCCATGGCAGGCAATACAATGTTCCCTAGTTGAGTAGGTAATCCAAGACCTTGTGTGACAGAATACTAGTTGGCTGAAATACCTATAATATTAGGAGAAAAAAACCACTTTCACACTAGGGCAAAAAGAGACACAAGTTGAGTTATTTGCAACTCATGTAAAAAGGAGTTGAAAAGAATTACAAGGGTTGAAGTTTCCAAGAAGTGAAATGCCAGGAAGAAAAATGCATAGAAGCTACAGCCAAAGACTGCTGGAATTAACAAAGCCTAGGATTTCATGAATATGTATTATGGTTTAAATGTCTTCCCCAAAATATACGTGTTAGAAATTTAATCCCCAATGTAAACTTGTTGGAGGATGGGGCTTAATGAGAGGTGAGTAGGTCATGAGGACTCTGCTGTCATAACTGAAGTAATGTTATCACAAGAGTGGGTTAGTTATAAAAGAATGAGTTCAATTCTCTCCTCTTTCTCTTCCTCTCTTGCCCCTCTTCCTCACCCTCTTTAATTTCTCTTCCTTCCACTGTACTCCTCCCTCTTTTTGTTCCTCTGCTTTTGAAATGATGCAGCAAGTGGACTCTTGCCAGATGCTGGCCCATTGATCTTAGGCTTCCCAATGAGTCAATAAATTTCTGTTCATTATAAATTATGCAGTCTGTGGTATTCTGCTATTGCATCCCAGAACAGATGGAAGCAACTTGTTTCCAGTATGTTTTTAGCATTGTACTGGGAAGAGGAGGCACTAACTAGCTAAACCTGATGGGTAGGCAAGATAGTATTTTCCATTTTATTTGTTTAATAGAAAAACCTGGGAAGACCTTTAAAGACTCCTTTAAAACTCCTTCCATGGAGATCATGACAAGTCTGCATTGGGACTTAGAAATCTGGATTATAAGAGACATCTTGAGTGAAAACACTATTATAAGAAAAAGAAATTGAGAATGGAAATAAGAGACATATGTCCCAGTTCTGTTTCCATTTCTAAAGAGCTACATGTATCTGAATAAATAACTTCTCTGATCTTCACCTACTTAGTGGAAGTAATTATACTTGCTTTTCTTACCTCACAAAACTATCAGGAGAATAATATGAGATTATTATAAGGAAATGACACTTTAAGGGTATTGATGATGATATAGGTGACAGCGAAGAAAGATGATGCAATAGAACCTGTATCATAATTTGTGTAATTTCAATTGATGAAGGAATGGTCTCCAGCAATGAGAGCCCACATTGCAGTCAGGTCACATCAAGACTCTAGCAGCACTCGGGAGGCTGAGGTAGGTGGAGCATTGTGAGTTTGAGGCTGGCTTGAGCTAAAATGTGAGCAAAGCCAGCCTGAACTACATAGTGTGACCCTGCCTCAAAAAAAATAGGGCTGGGAGTTTGGCTCAGTGGCTTAAGTGCCTGCCTGGCATGCTCAAGTTTGTAAGTTCGATCCCCAGTACTGAAAAAAAAAAAAAAAAAAGGACTCTGTCTAACTAGGGTGAGGTAAAGAACACTGAAAAGTACCCCTGGAGGACAGATATAGAAATAGCAGGGATTCATCAGAACAGAATCTCAGATTCAGCATCCAATGGTTAAAAACCACCAAAACAAAGCAATACTAATCCCACATTCAGCATGGTGCTGGATTGAAAATTTTCTCCATAATTTCAAAATTGGGAGACTCTGGCTATTATAGCTTGTGTCTAGGTGTCCCCCCCAAAACCTCATGTACACATAAGAAGGCCTTTTCAGAGATGGATGGATCTAGGGTGTGTGAAAATGGATTAAGAGTATGTGATAACTAAATTAGTCTGCTGATTGGTTTAGCATAGTTCTGGGTGTGGATAATGGGAAGGCCTACCCTGGATGTGGTTGCACCAACCAATAGGCTTGTAAAGGGACAGATGAAAGGCAAGTTCCCTGCTTGCTGCTTTCTGCCTGCCCTGCCATGGACAGTTTCTCCTCTGTGATGCTCCTCTACCATGCCATACTGCCTTGGAGCCAGTCAAATATGGGCTGAAACCACTACAAAATGTGAGCCAAAATGAACTTTTCCTCCTTTAATTTGTAGGTGTCAGGTATTTTGTCTCAGTAACAAGAAAAGTAACTAAGACATGGCTGACAGCATTCATGATGTCACCTAGAAGTGGCTAATGCGGGCAGAATATAACAGCTGTTAGGATTTGATCAACATTTTTCTTCAAAGAATTTTCTTGCTTTCCCATGACTGAATTCACTCAGGGTGTTTTGATCATGGTTTGAATTCCCAAGTGTGTTTCCTTCCTGAGTGGAGAATAAACTGACATTTGTTTTCAACCTGCTCAGGAGTGATATTGCTCCTTAAAATTTAATAAATAGACTCTGGTTTATTAATTTGCCTCTGGTAGCTCAGTGGGTTAAATCAAATTTTCAGAGCAATTCATTCCCAGCGAATCTGGTATAACTGTATTCATGAATCTACAAGGCAATATTTCAGAATGGAATTGATTATCTAATGGTACTCAGTGGTAGGCATTGACCAGAATCACCTGAGAAGAAACTTACGTTCTTTAAACAGAAATATGAAAATTCATTGTGAAGTTCATTTATGTAGCAATGGCATATATACTGCCTTATGAGTATTCTTTGAAAATCATTCTTCGTTTTTAAATGTTTATTGAACAGCAACTGTATTCCCTCTTCATGGTGACAAACAAAAACAAAACACATTGTTTACAAGAATATTAAAATATAAAATAGTGATAAATCTCACCACAAAATTTACAAGACCTATATATAGAAAACTAGAAAATATTTACAGAGAAATTGAAGATTTCAAGAAACATTTTAAGATATGAAGATAACATATCTTGAAGATAACAATTTTCCAAAAACTGATCTAGTAATCTAATTTTAATGAAAATTCTACTTTTTTAATTGGCAGGATTTTCTAAAATTGATATGAAAATCCAAAAGAATGAAATCATTAAAAACAATTTTGAAAGGGAAGACAAACTTTGGAAGGTCAACACGACATTATTTTCAGAATAAATATACATTTATAACATCTTATTTACCCTTTCAGCTTCCAACACTAGGGAGACAATACACGCTGAAAATTATTCTGTAGTAGAAAAATAAACAGATTTTGACAGAAGACTTAAGTATGTAATAACTCTGTGACCCAGATATATCATTCATTTATTAAAAGATTCATTGTCAGCTTACTATACTACTTCGTGTATGGAGATAGATTTCCCCATTTACTGCTTTACTCTGTGGGAAGCCACAATTGTTGGACACATGAGATAGAGAAAATTATGATTGAAATACTGGTGTCTTTTTAGCTAGAAGGACTAAAAAAAAACCAGGAGCTCATGGTAACTAACCAGGGTATTTTAGCCAGAGACAAAAGGGAAACCCAAAATGGAGAAATTCACAATAAGGGCAGTCCCACATTGATGTAAAAACTCTAAGTCACTGACTGAATCATGTGTGGAGTTTGAACTGAGCAGCTAAATCTGACTGCAGGGATGATACAGTTTAAAATTAGAGTTTAGCCAAGTTAACTGGCTGCCAAAACAAAAGTATCAACACTTAAGAAAAATATAAGGTAATTCATTGTCTCTACATAGAGCATTTACCATGTTCAAGAAATAATTCAATATTATTTCACATATAAAGAGTCAGGAAAATGTAAGCCACTCTCAAGCCTTAAGATGGCAATTCTAACATGACTCAGATGTTAGAGTTATTAGATAAGGAGTTTAGAACAGTTGTTAAATCTTTGAGCATCATTTCTTATATTTATTGGCCAATTAGGTTTCCTATTCTGTGAATTCCGTATCTCATTTTCCATTTTCTGATTGGACTGTTTTTCTTTCTTTCTTTTTTTTTTTTTTGATTTGTGTTTCTAGTCCAGGTACTAACTTTTTAAAAGTATTTTCTCCACATGTGTCTATTGTTTTATTTTGCTTATGTAGATTTTGCTTTAAAAGCTTTCCATTTTAATGTCAGATTCATAAATTTCTTTCTTTACACTTTTGCATTCTGTGATTTATATATGACATGCTACAAATATACATATTTTCTTGTAAAATATTTTGTAATTAAATTTTTACATTATACTCTTTAAATAATGTGGAATTTACTTTTTGTTAATAGTATCAGATAGGGATCTAACTTTATCTTTTTCAAAAAGAATAATCAATTGTTCCTAATCTCATGTATTAAATTTGACTATATTTCTACATTAGTATGAAGTATCATCTTTCTCATATATCAGTTCACATTTATATCTATATTTATATCTGCAGATTTAGAGTCCATGCATGGTCTCCTCTCTATTCTGTCCATTGATTTATAAATGTTTGTGCCAATTATGTAATTTAATTACAGCTTCATGTTTTGATATCTTATATGGCAAATCTTTCTTTATTATTATTTCCAAAAATATCTTGGCCATATTTTGGATTTTGTCTTCCAAATAAATTAAAAATGAGCTTGTTAATTTCTGTTTAAATGAAACATTAGACTTACTGAAGTCTCTTAGAATTTATAGAGCAATTAGGACAGAATGCTCATCACATTAATATTGAGTCATCTTGTCCATGTCAATGGCATATCTTCCAACTTCAGATTTTTAAAATGTCCTTAATAATATTTTATAAGTTTTTATTGCATAGTAGTCTTACACATATATTGTTAGGTTTGTTCCTAGATAGTATTTGGTATTGGCCCTATCTTACTTTTTTCTAATCAGAAACTGCTAACGTCTGTTGATTTTGTATCAGAGCTCTTATATTACATGCTGGCTGACTAGCCTTATGTTGTTAGCTTCTTAAATCCTCAACTACTTGGTCAAGCTGTGGGGCAAGTAAGGTTCTATCAATCACCTGGTGGGTCAAAATTTTGGCTCAGCTCCTTTTAGCCCTCTTTTGCAGGAAGCTGTATCCAATCCTTTTTCCTGTAGAAAGAAAACTGGATTTCAGTTGATTCTGAGATTGATCAGTGTCTAATAGCATCCTCTTCACTTTCTCACTCATGCAATGCCTAAACCCTTTAGATCTGATACCTGTTGGGCTTACATTGAAGCTGGTTGCCTTAGGTGTGCTCTGTTAGCCTTTTTCTGGGAGGTAGGAAATGCCTACTGCTGCTATAGTCTTACGTATTTTTGTCCGGAATATTAGCTCATTCCCAAAATGTCGTATTTCTGAAATTTTTGAAATAGTCTACATGCTCTGGAAATATTAATTCCTTATTTCTGCTTTTCATGTGATTGTATTAAAAATAAAATAAAATAAGTCTAAAACACCACTTAAATACTCGAATAAAATAGGCTCCAAGTTCCTTGTCCTATAAGGAGTTCCACATTTTTATACAAAGGGTAGTAGTATCATTCTCTATCCCCTAGGAGGAGGCTAAGATTTTTTTTCTATTGGTTCTTTTTACATCGTAGAGATGAGAGCTAGAGGCATCTAAGACTTGAAACAGGAATTCAGGAACTCAAGGGTACATGATTTGAACACAGAATTTGTTTTTCTAATGCTCAGTCTTCAGGGACCCTACTTGCAATTGGAGCAATAAACTCCACAGGGTCACAATCTGTAAGAATCTGAGGAACCCCTGTGAAAGCAGGCCATAGAGCAAGGTGCTTAGTTCTGTGGCTGGTCCCTGATGTGCCAGTCTGAACCAGCCTGATTTGGGGGGTGAAAATCAACACAGGACTTGAGTCTAGACTCCTGACATAGAATAAAATGTGTGCGTTGGCCTGAAGTGTTTGTCTGTCCTCTGAGCAGTATGCTCTTTGAGGACTTAGCATGATAGTCTGCAGCTGGTCAAGGAATTAGTTTCAGAGTCCCAGCCAACATCTTTCTCATCAGAGGCAAAACTATAGCCAGGGCCAATATCTCTTCTAATTGTTGGCAGATGTGAGCAGACATTCATTTTATTTTTAGCGACTAACTTGAAGTCTCTGAAATGTGAAATGTGTTCAGTGTATAGTTCAGAAAGGGTCATGGATATTGAACACCCACCTCCTAATAGACTCCCTGATCCCCACACCCGCTCTCATCTGTAACTCCCTACTGTCTGTGCACAGACCTCCATGATGCTGCCTGGATCTCCGGGTAAATTCTTTTTCTAGTCTCTTCATTACTGTATTGCATAGCCCCAGTAGCTCCCCCATAACTAACTGTTGGACCTTTTCAAGTAATTAATGTACTTAAAGTACATTATTTCAAATAAAATTACAGTTGCCTTTTTCTGTACCTTCATTCTCATTTTACTGCTTTCCTACCTTGAAATAGCTATAATAATGAATTTATGGTTTCCTATTTTTAGTTTTACTTTCATATGTATTTATATTCATGTAACTATATAGATTTTCCCATTTAAAATCAGGGTATGTGTGTGTGTGATTGAGTTGGGTTGCTTATATATTCTGAATATTAACTTCTTGTCTGAAGACTAGTTCACAAATTTTTCTCCCATTCTTTTCATACTGTTGACTGCTTCCTTTGCTGTGCAAAGGTATTATAGTTTGATTAATCACATTTGGTAAATTTACTTTTTCTTGTGCTTTTGTGGTCCTATCCAGGTAATCATTTCTTATACCAGTGGTGGCAAACCTATGGCACACATGCCACAGTGGGGTGTTTGTATCATTAAAAGGCTTGACATCACTGCCCTATACTAATGTCTTGAAATGTTTCCCTTATGTTGTATTCTAGTGCTTTCCTAGCTTCAAACCATACATTCATTTAGCACTGTGATCTAATTTGAGCTGATTTTTGTTCAGGGTAGAGAGGTAGGGGTCATATTTCAATCTTCTGTATATGGATAGCTAGGTTTTCAGAGTAATGAGTCCAAATATATATAGCACAAAATGGTTTGAAATAATAAAAAGCTTGATTTGATAAATATAGAATAACTTTAGAATTTTTAGTTTTCTATTCATGTACATAAAATTTCTCTTTATTTAAATTATTTATTGACTATGTCCATCAGTCAATTTTCATAATTTTCACCTTAAAAATGATGTACATTTATGTTTATTTTGAAGCACTTTTTTTTATTTAAGCAAAGAAAAAAAGACATATATAACAAAGACAACAAGCAAAAGAGACAAACAAATGACTAGAGTAAATGCACAGCAGTAACATTGCAGGTTTACAAAGCAGGATGACAGAAACTTGAAAATGGTTACAATATTGTGTATCATTATCTTTAAAATGGTTACTTACATTAACAGATATAGACACGTAAAATTGACCTAAACATATGAGCATTAATTGTTCTTTCTCAGTAACAAATACATTCAGCAGTGTGTTCGTTTTAGTTATCTTACATATACATATATACAGATTTATATCCTTTCCTTTTCCCTTTTCTCTTTCCCCCTTCTTCCCTTCCCAATTACTTTTGTTCTTCAAGCTATTTTTTACCCTCACATTGCATTTATTGTAGATTTTGGATCATATATATTTTTTAGTTTCTTACACTAGGGAGACAATACGGTATTTACACATGTGAGTTTGATTTATCTCACTTATGAGTATGGTCTCAAGTCGTGACCATTTACTTACAAAAGTCTCAATGCAATCTTTCTTAATAGCTGAGTAGTAATCCATTGTATAAAAATACCACATCATTTTGATCCATTTATGATTGATGGGCACATGGGTTGTTTCCAAGATCTGGCTATTACAATTTGGGTTGCTATAAACATGAGTGCACAGATATCACGGTGGTATGATGTTTTCAATTCTTCTGGGAAAATGCCCAGAAGCGGGATAGCTGGGTTGAATGGAATCTCTAATCCTAGCTTCTTGAGGAATCTCCACACTGATTTCCACAGTGGTTGCACCAGTCTGCACTCCCACAAACAGTGAAGAAGTGTTCCTATTTCCCTACAACCCCTCCAGCATTTGTTGTCGGTTCATTTTTTAAACTTGGCCACTCTTTCTGGAGTGAGATGGAATCTCAGCGTTGTCTTAATTTGGATTTCCCAAATGACCATAGATGTTGAACATTTTTTCATATATTTATTTGTCATTTGTATTTCTTTCTCTGAGAAGTGTGTATTCATCTCAGATGCCCATTTTTGGATTTGGTCCTTGAATTTTAGGGGCCTGATTTCTTTTCATTCTTTATACATTTTAGATAGAAGTCCTTTGTCTGATGGACAATTGGCTAAGATATTTTCCCAATTCGTGGGTTTTCTTTTCACTCTGTTAGAAATTTCTCCTGACATGCAAAAGATTTTTAGTAAGATGAGATCCCAGTCATTGATTCTAGAAAGTGTTTCCCATGCAATTTGATTTTTGTTCATGAACTCCCTGCCTACTCCTATGTCATCAAGTTTTTTACCTACTCTGTCTTCTAGTAAGTTTAGTGTCTCTGTTTTAATATTCAGATCTTTGATAGCTTTTGACTTTATTTTAGTGCATGGTGATAGATATGGATCTAATTTTAGTTTATGGCATATAGAAAGCCAGTTTTTTTCCAGCACCATTTGTTAAAGAGGCTGTCTTTCTTCCAATGTACATGTTTGGCCTCTTTGTCAAAGATGAGGTGGCTAAGTGTGTTTGTAGTTGTGACTGTATCTTCTAATCTATTCCATTGATCTTCAGGTCTGTTTTGATTCCAGTGTCACGCTGATTTTATCACAGTAGCTTTGTAGTATAGTTTCAAGTCGGGGATTGTGATGCCTCCTGCCTTCCCTTTGTTGCCCAGAATTGCCTTTGCTATTTTAGGTCTTTTCTGGTTCCAGATGAATTTCAGGAATGCTTTCTGTAGCTCTGTGAGGTAGGCAAGTGGTATTTTGATTGAGATTGCCTTAAATCTGTATAATAATTTTGGGAGAATGGCCATTTTCATGATGTTTGCTCTTCCTATCCATGAACAGGGAATATCTTTCCATTTTCTGAAATCTTCTTCAATTTCCTTCTTTAGAGTAATGTAATTTTCACTGTATAGATCTTTTGCTTCCTTTGTTAGATTGATTCCTAAGTATTTCATTTTTTTGGATGTTCTAGTGAAGGGTGTGGCTTCACTTATTTATCTCTCAGTGGCTTTGTGGTTTGTGTATTTGAATGCTATTGATTTTTCAGTGTTGACTTTGTATCCAGCTACATTATTGAAATAGGTTATTACTTCTAGAAGTCTTCTAATGGATTTTTTTGGGTCTTCTATGTAGAGTATCATATCATCTGCAAATAATGTTAATATCACTTCTTCCTTTCCTATCCTTATTCCCTTTATTTCTTTCTCTTGTCTAATTGCTCTCGCTAATATTTCCAGAACTATACTGAATAGGAGTGGTGATAATGGACATCCTTGTCTTGTTCCTGACTTTAGGTGGAAAGTTTTCAGTTTTTGTCCATTTAGTAAGATGTTGGCTTTTAGTTTATGATATATAGCTTTTATCAGGTTGAGGTACAGACCATGTATTCTGATTTTCTGTAGGGTTTTTTTAACATGAATGGGTGTTGGATTTTGTCAAAAGCATTTACTGCATCTATTGAGATGATCATGTTGTTCTTGCCCTTGGCCCTGTTAATATGGTGTATTACATGTATTGATTTCCGTATGTTGAACCATCCCTGTATTCCTGGGATGAACCCCACTTGATCGTGGTGCATAATCTTTCTGATAACTTGCTGTATTCTATTTGCCAGTATTTTATTGAGGATTTTTGCATCTATGTTCATTACGGAGATTGGCCTCTAATTTTCTTCTTTGGATGGGTCTCTCTTTGGTTTTGGTATTAGGGTAATACTTGTTTCCAGGAATGAGTTAGGGAGACTTGCTTCGCTTTCGATTTCATTGAAGAATTTAAGGAGTGTTGGCATTAAGTCTTCCCTAAATTTTTTGTAGAATTCAGCAGTGAATTCATCAGGTCCCGGGATTTTCTTTGTTGGTAGGGTCCTAATTAAATTTTAATTTCATTAGCTGAAATTGGGTTATTCACCAGCTTTACATCTTCTTGATTCAGCTTTGGTAATTCATAGGTTTCTAGGAATCTGTCCTTTTGTTCTGTGTTATCGAATCTATGTGAGTAAAATTTTTTCGAAGTAGGTGTTGATGATCTTCTGTATTTCCACAGGGTCTATAGTGATTTTACCCTTTTCATTTCTTATTGCATGAGTCTGAGTTTTTTCTTTCCTCTTCTTGATAAGGTTGACTAGGGGCTTATCAATTTTATTTACTCTATCAAAGAACCAACTCTTTGATTCATTAATTGTTTGTATTGTTTTCTTAGTTTCAATTGCATTAATTTCTGCTCTAATCTTAATAATTTCCTCCCTTCTTTGGACTTTGGACTTGACTTGCTCTTCTTTTTCTAGAAGTTTGAGGTTGTTTATGTGTGTTCTTTCCGTTTTTCTGATATGAGAGTTTAGTGCTACAAATTTCCCTCTGAGGACTGCTTTCATTGTATCCCACAGGTTGCAGTAATTTGTATTGGCATTTTCATTCAATTGTAGATATTATTTAATTTCTGCTTTAACTTCTTCTGTTAAGGAGAGTATTATTTGATTTCCATGTGTTTATGTGGTTATTGTAGGTTTTTTGTCATCCATTTCCAATTTTCTGTGCTGTGGTCAGATAATATGCATGGAATTATTTCAGTTCCTTTGCATTTAATTAAGCATGTTTTGTGGACAGGTATATGATCTTTTTTAGAGAATGACCCATGTGCAGCTGAGAAGAATGTGTATTCTGATGTTGATGGGTGGAATACTCCGTACACATCTACTAGGTCCATTTGTTCACAATCTTGATTCAGTTCTGCTATTTCTTTGCTAATTTTTTGTTTGGTTAATCTGTCTCTGTGACAGTGGGGTGTTATGGTCCCCTGTTATAACTGTATTATTGTTTATTTGGTTTTTAATGTCTATTAAGAATTTTCTTACATAGTTGGGTGCTCCCATATTGGTGCATATATATTCATGATTGTAATCTCTTCCTCTTGAAGTTTTCCCCTAACAAGTATTTAGTGACCTTCTGTATCTCTTGATCATTCTCGGTTTGAAGTTTGCATTGTCTGCAAATATAATAGCTACCCCTGCTTTTTTCTGGGTTCCTGTTGCATGGAGTATTGTTTTCTAGCCTTTGATTTTTAGTCTGTGAATTTCCTTTTGAGTGAAATGTGTTTCTTGCATGCAGCATATTGTTGGGTTTTGTTTCTTAACCCACTCTGCTAGTTTGTTTCTTTTTATTGATGAGTTGAGACTATTTACATTGATTGATATAATTGATATGTACTGTCTCATCCCTGTCATGATATCTTTCTGTTGTTGATTTTCCACATTTTTTGTTTAAGTATTTGCCTTGCTTAGTGGTTTCCTTTTGTTGTTCTTCTTAAGATTGTAGGTAGTTTTGTCTCTTCCTAGAGTGTCTTTCAGTACTCTTTGTAGTGTTGGTTTGGTGGCCCTAAATTTCTTCAGTTGTTCTTTGTCATGAAACTATCTGATTTGTCCATCAATTTTCAAGAATGGTTTTGCAGGGTACATCAATCTGGGTTGAAAGTTATTTTCTTTTAGGATTTTAAATACTTCACTCCAAGCTCTTCTTGACTTAAAGATTTGTGTTCAGAAGTCTGTTGTGATTCTGATAGGCTTTCCTTCATAGGTAATCTGTTTGTTTTCTCTGACGGCTTTTAGTATTTTGTTCTTGTGCTGTATTTCTGATACCCTTATTATTATATGTCTGGCTGAAGATTTAATTTGGTTATGGTTAATTGGGGTTCTGTATGCCTCAGTTACCTGTATTTCAGATTCTCTTCCCATGTTTGGAATGTTTTCTGTTATTATTTCTGTGAATAGTCTTTGCAGGTCATTAGTATTGACCCCTGCTTTTTCATTTCTGCCTATTAATCTTATGTTATTTCTCTTGGCATCATCTTGCAGCTGTTGAATTGTTGTTTCTTGGTTCTGTACTATTTTTAAGAGATCTTTTCTTTCGTGGCCATGATCTCCCATGCTGTCTTCAAGATCTGAGATTCTATCTTCAGCTTCATTCAAGCGGTTTTTCAAACTTTCCATGGAGTTTTTCATTTCCTGCATTTCCCTTTGAATCTGTTTCATGCATTCTGTTTGTGTCTTATATTGTTCATTCAAAGTTCCCATCATTTTCTTAAGTTCTTCTATTTTTTATCTTGAACTTCTTTAGATACACACAACGTTTCTTCAATAATGATTCTCATTTTGTTTTTTAGCTGAGAGAATATTTCTGATTTGTGTTTCTCTATAGCTTCATCAAGCTGTTTCTTTACTGAATTTTCTATCATTTCAGAAAGTCCATTTGTGTGGCTCCCACTGTCTTCCATTTCAGTGTCTCTTGGGTTTCTTCTCAGTGGGCTGGGTGACTGAGACTGCCTCTTGGTCTTTCGTTTTGTCATTTTCTTCTAGAACCTATTTGGTTCTGTGTTCTACGAGGCTGGCTGGGCATTCCCCTGTGGGTCCCACTGAGTCTTGGGTTGTGCTGAGTTGAGGGACCCGGTAGAGCTGGATCCCGTGTGCAGGAAGTGAGAACCGCCTCACAGGGGGTGTGGGTGGAGCCTCCACCTTAACTGGGTGTGAGCCAATGCCTATTGTTCCCAGGGAGCTAGGCAGAGTGTACCCCAGAGTGTGATGCTGCCCGGACCCTGAGTCTTGCTGCAAGGATTTCAGAGTAACAGTAGTGCCGGGCAAGCCTGGGTGAGTCCCAGGCCTGTAGTGCCAGGGCCTTGGTCTTGGCTGGGCGGGGTTGGCGAGCTCTAGGATGCAGCACACAGGCCGCTCCACTGAAGTGTGGAGCTCGTGTGTACTCTGCACTCTGGTGGGGGGAGCCCAAGCTCTCCAAGGCCCTGAAGCTATGCTGGTCAATCCCTGCTTGGCAGCTCTGTGGCCCTGGGCTGAGCTGGGCTGGGCTGGGCTGAGTACCTGTGTCCTGCGAGGCTGGCCAGGCGTTCCCCTGAAGGTTGCACTGAGTCTTGGGTCATGCTGAGTGATGGGACCTGGTAGAGCTGGATCCTGTTAGCAGTAAGTCCTAAGCACTTTGTTTTATTGTGATTATAATCTATGTTACTTTTGCATCTTTCTCTTAATTGTGCAAATTTGTGTGGCATAGTGTCATAATTAGATACATACATGTAGTGTTTTAATAATCAAATAACACTAGTTATGATCTGTCTCTTCTGAAGCTTAAAAAAATTTAAATTAACATGTTTCATCTTACAAATTATGCAATACAGTGTAATACTGACACCTAAATACATATATACAATATACATTGATCAAATCAGCATAATTAAAATTCCTGCCTCCTTCTTACTTTGGTTTTTAGCCGTCAAGATCCTTTCTTCTAGTTTCTCATAAAATATATGATAGGATTTATAAATATAGCCATGAGAAGATTAACATTTTTAATTGATAATGAGTGGTTTGTGAGAGCAACTAAAATCTGCATTTTGTGATTATCTTTTTAGAAATTTAAATTAGTTGGTTGTTATGCTTAGAACATATCTTTTTTCTTTGCTAATATTTGTATTTCTTATTTTACTTTCCTTTCTTATTTCACTGCCTAGCACCTGCAGAATAATATCATGTAAGAATGGTGATAGTAGTTATAGTGGTGTTCTTCTTGACATTAGTGTGCATGATTCCAATCTTTCACAATTAAGATTTATCTGTGCTATAGATTTATTAGTCATTTCTTGACTTTATTAGAAATTAATATTTCAAAATTATGTTTCATACGTCCTGTAAATTTCTCAAGGAACACTTTTCAACCTAAACATGTTCCTTTACAATTCTAGGTTTGCAAGTTTTTTTCCATAAAACAGTGAATGTATTGTTCTTACTAACCATTTCTCTACATCATGTGAGAGAATTATTTGGTATTTTGCCATTTACTCTATTAAAACTTCTTTTTCCTCAGTTCCATTCTTCCACTGCTTAGATAAAAGTATTATGCTGTGTTTCTTTCAATACTCTGCTGGAGACTGCAGGCCTGGGACTCCCCCAGACTTGCCTGGCACACCAGAGGCTCTGAACACCTTGTAGCCAGACTCAGGGTCCAGGTGGCACCACACTCCAGGGTACTCTCCGCCTAGCTGCCTGGGATCAGTAGGACTTGGCCCCCACCCAGTAAGGTGGAGACTCCACCACCACACTCCAGGAGTGCACCCTCACTAGCTCTGCACAGGATCCAGCTCTACCCAGTCCCATGACTCAGTGCAACCCACTAGGGGAACACCCGGCCAGCCTCACAGGACACAGAGGTACTGAGCCCAGCCCAGCCCAGGACCCCAGAGTTGCTCATCAGGGACTGACCAGTGTAGCTGCAGGGCCTTGGAGAGCTTGGGCTCTGCCCATCAGAGTGCAGGGCATGTGTGAGCTCCATTGTTCAGTGGAGTGGCTGGTGCAGTGGGTCCTAGAGGTTGCAGGCTTGCCCAGCCAGAAGCAAGGCCCTGGCACTGTAGACCTGGGACTTGCCCAGGGTTTCCTGGCACTCCAGAGGCTCTGAACTCCTTGCAGACGGACTCAGGGTCTGGGTGGTGCCACACTCCGGGGTACGCTCCACCTAGCTGCCTGGGTCCAGGAGGACTTGGCCTACACCTGGTAAGGTGGAGGCTTCACCAGAACACTCTGGGAGTGTGCCCTCACTAGTTGCACACAGGATCCAGCTGTACCTGGTCCTGTGACACAACACAATCCACCAGGGGAACACCCAGCCAGCCTCGCACAACACAGAGGTACTGAGCCCAGCCTAGCCCAGTAACCCAGAGCTGCTCATCAGGGACTGGCCAGTGTAGCTGCAGGGCCTTGAAGAGCTTGGGTTCTGCCTGTCAGAGCACAGGGCATGCACAAGCTCCATTGTTCAGTGGAGTGGGTGGCACAGCAGGTCCTAGAGGTTGTGGGCCCAACAAGCCAGTGGCAAGGCCTTGGCACTGTAGGCCTGGGACTCGCCCAGGCTTGCCTGGCACTCCAGAGGCTCTGAATTCCTTGCAGCCAAACAGGATCTGTGTGGCGCCACACTACGGGGTTTGTTCTGCCTAGCTACCTGGGTCTGGGAGATCTCGGCCCCCATCCAGTAAGGCAGTGGATTCAGGAGCACACTCCAGGAGTGCGCCCTCACTAGCTGTGCAGAGGATCCAGCTCTACCCGGTCCCACGACTCAGCGAATCACACCAGGGGATCGCTCAGTCAAACTCGCAGGACACAGAGCCACACAGGTCCTAGAAGAAAATGACAAAACAAAAGACCAAGAGGCAGTCTCAATCCCCCAGCCCACTGAGAAGAAACCCAAGAGACACTGAGATGGAAGACACTGGGAGTCACGCAACTGAACTTTCTGAAATGATAGAAAATGTGGTAAAGAAACAGCTCAATGAAGGTATAGAGAAACTCAAATCAGAAATAATCTCTCAGCTGAGAAATGAAATGACAATCATTATTGAAGTTGTGTGTATCTAAAGAAGTGCAAGATAAAAAAATAGAAGAACTTAAGAAAATGATGGAAACTTTGAATGAACAATATAAAACACAAATAGAATGCATGAAACAGATGCAAAGGGAAATGCAGGAAATGAAAAATTCCATGGAAAGTTTGAAAAACAACTCAAATGAAGCTAAAGATAGAATTTCAGATCTTGAAAACAGCATGGGTGCTCATGGCCATGAAAGAAAAGATCTCTTAAAAATAGTACAGAACCAAGAAACAACAATTCAACAGCTGCAAGATGATGCCAAGAGAAATAACATAAGTTTAATAGGCAGAAATGAAAAAGCAGGGGTCGATACTAATGACCTGCGAAGACTATTCACAGAAATAATAGAAAATTTTCCAAACATGGGAAGAGAATCTGAAATACAGGTAACTGACGCATACAGAACCCCAATTAACCATAACCAAAATAAATCTTCTCCCAGACATATAATAACAAGGATATCAGAAATACAGCACAAGAACAAAATACTAAAAGCCGTCAGAGAAAACAAACAGATCACCTATGAAGGAAAGCCTATCAGAATCACAGCAGACTTCTCAACACAAACCTTTAGGTCAAGAAGAGCTTGGAGTGAAGTATTTCAAATCCTAAAAGAAAACAACTTTCAACCCAGATTGATGTAAACTGCAAAACTATCCTTGAAAATTGATGGTGAAATAAGATACTTTCATGACAAAGAACAACTGAACAAATTTAGAGCCACCAAACCAACACTACAAAGAGTACTGAAAGACACTCTAGGAAGAGACAAAAATAGCTACAATCTTAAGAAGAACAACAAAAGGAAACCACTAAGCAGGACAAATAATTAAACAGAAAATGTAGAAAACCAACAACAGAAAGATATAATGACAGGGATGAGCCAGTACATATCAGTTATATCAATCAATGTAAATCGTCTCAACTCACCAATAAAGAGAAACAGACTAGCGGAGTGGCTTAAGAAACAAAACTCAACAATATGCTTCATACAAGAAACAGATTTCACTGAAAAGGAAATTCACAGACTAAAAATCAAAGGCTGGAAAACAATACTCCATGCAACAAGAACCCAGAAAAAAGCAGGGGTGGCTATTATGTTAGCAGACAATATGAACTTCAAACCGAAAATCATCAAAAGAGATAAAGAAGGTCACTACGTACTGGTTAGGGGAAAACTTCAAGAGGAAGAGATTACAATGATAAATATATATGCACCGAATATGGGAGTACCCAACTATGTAAGACAATTCTTAATAGACATGAAAAACCAAATAATAATACAGTTATAACAGGGGACCTTAACACCCCATTGTTACAGAGAGATAGATCAACCAAACAAAAAATCAGCAAAGATATCACAGAATTGATTCAAACCTGTGAACAAATGGACCTAGTAGATGTGTACTGAGTATTCCACCCATCAACATCAAAATATACCTTCTTCTCAGCTGCACATGGGTCATTCTCTAAAATAGATCATACACTGGTCCACAAAACATGCTTAATTAAATGCAAAGGAACTGAAATAATTCCATGTGTATTATCTGACCATAGCGCAGTAAAATTGGAAATGAATGACAAAAAAGCCTACAATAACTGCATAAACACATGGAAATTAAATAATACTCTCCTAAATAGCCAATGTGTCACAGAAGAAGGTAAAGAAGAAATTAAACAATATCCACAATTGAATGAAAATGCAAATACAAATTACCGGAACCTGTGGGACACAATGAAAACAGTCTTTAGAGGGAAATTCATACCACTAAACTCTCACATCAGAAAAATGGAAAGAACACACATAAACAACCTAATGCTGCACCTCAAATTTCTAGAAAAAAAAAGTAAGTCAAGTCCAAAGCCCAAAGAAGGGATGAAATTATTAACATTAGAGCAGAAATTAATACAATTGAAAATAAGAAAATAATACAAAGAAATAATGAATCGAAGAGTTGGTTCTTTGAAAGAGTAAATATATGATCCAAGATCTATAATAAATACTATGTAAGGGTGCAAAACAGCTTGAAGAACAAAAGTAATTGGGAAGGGAATAGGGGGAAAGAGGGAAGAGAAAAGGAAAAGATGTAAATCTGTGTATATGTATATGTAAGATGACTAAAAGAAACATGCTGCTGAATGTGTTAGTTGTTGAAAAAGAACAGTTAACACTCATATGATTAGATCAATTTTACACATCTATGTCTGTTAATGTAAACAACCATTTTAAAGATAACAATATGCAATATTGCAACCATTGTCAATTTTCTATCATCCTGTTTTGTAAATCTGTGATGTTACAGTTTTGCATTTACTCTAGTCGTTTTTTTTGTCTCTTTTGTTTTTTGTCTTTCTTATATATTTCTTTTTTTCTCTTAAATAAAGATAAATACACTGCTGGAATTTTATTTTATTGGATTTGCTTTTGCACTCATAAGCAGCATTATAGCATAAGCAGCAAACAGAATTGAATTATTTCACTTTAAATTATGGCTAAATCATTTATTAGTGTGTGATGTTTGACAAATTACTTAATATTAAGTTTTTTCTCATTTCTAAAGTAAAGAAAATAATAGTTATGTCAGATCATTCTTTTCAGTTTTTATTTTTTAATACTATATATTTGCATTATATAAAGATTACATTTGCTGTGAGGATTTGGTACATGTGCATAACAGATCTCAATTCTTTCTTTTATCCCTTTCTTCTCCTTTCATCTCCTTTTTCCTCCCCCCTCCATCTCTTGATCACTTTCTCATTTGCAAAAGATCTCCATAATTCCTGTTACTTATCTTTTATTTTGCTGTTTAATTACATTTTTGGTTTCCCATATGAAAGAAATGGTGCAATATTTAAACCAGTGTGTCTGATTTATTTAACATTAGGACCTCAAGATGTATCTATTTTTCCATGAATGACTCACATTTATAGTTCTTTATGTTACAGTAGTACACCACTGTACATAAATCCACATTTTCTGTATTCATTTATCTTTTGATGGGTATATATGCCATTTCTAAGATCTAGCAGTTAGAAATTGTGCTACTATCAGCATAGGTGTGCATCAATGTCATAATACGTCTTTAACTTTTTCAGGAAGATATCTTGAAGGTGAACGTCTGGATCAAATAGAATTTCCAGTTTTAGTTTTTTGAGCAGTCTCCATACTGATTTTCATTGTGGTTGCACTAGTTTACACTCCTACCAACAATGTAAAAGGGCTCCTTTTTCCCTGAAGCTTTGCCAGAATTTGTTATTATTTGATACCTTCATGATTTGGAGTTAGAGGAAATCTGTTTTGTTTTAACTTGCATAACTATAATGCCCACGAAGTTCATGTATACTTTTTTTTCTTGAATTTATTGGCCATTTGTACTTCTTCATCTGAGAAGTGTCTTATTTCAGTAGCCCCCTTTCTTTGGTTGTTTTTTTTTAGTTTTGAAGGGTCTAATTTTTTGACTTATTTATACATTCTGAATGTTAGTTATGTCTGATGAATACCTGTGTAATTTTTTCCCATTTTGTAGGTGTCTCTTTACTCTGTTGATTGTTTCCTTTACTGTGCAGAACATTTTAAATTTGATATAATTGCATGTATTCATTCTTGGTACTATTTCTTGTGCAATTGGGGTTCTGTTCAGAAAGTCCTTACCTACGTCTGTGTCTTGAAGAATTTTACCTGTTTTATCTTCCAGAAGATTGTTTATGTTTTAACAATAGGCCTTTAAACCACTTGGTTTTAGTTTAGTACATAGTTAAAAGTATATGTCTAGGTTCAATCTTCTACATATGGATAGCCAGTTTTTCCATTGACATTTCTTAAAGAGAATATGTTTCCTCTAGCATTTTCTGGTCCCTCTGTCAAAAATCAGGTAGCTGAATGTGCTTGAAGTTGTTTCTGTTTCCTCTATTCTGTTCCATTGATCCAGATGTCTTGTTTTTGATAATACTACATTTAAAAGATCACTTTCTAGTGTAATTTGAAACCTAGAATTGTGATTACCGCTGCTTTGCTCTTATTTGCAAGACTGCTTTTGCTATTCTAGGTCATTTCTATTTTCATAGAAATTTTAGGATGTTTTCATTAGTTCTGTGAGAAATGCAATTCATATTTTGATTGGGATTGTATTAAATCTGTATATCCAGTTTGGAAGTTTGACCATTTTTTTTTTTTTTTTTTTTTTTA
>RJWM01017876.1:24085-42277 GCA_004363535.1 Dasyprocta punctata | reverse complement strand
GTTACAGGCAACTGAGTTAGACAGAAATATTATAGGCAGTCAGACAAGGCTAGGCCCTCAAGGAACCGGGCACAGAAAACCAGAGGTCTTGGTGACCTTGGAGGAGACCCACACCTCTCCCTGCAGGCCAGATATCAAGACAAAAGGCAAAACAAATACACCCATATGTTAAGGATTGATATTCTAAATAGTTCTATATTACCCTGAGGAAGTCAGGAATCAGTATCCCACCCTTTTACAGGAAGAGTCATTATCCTTAAGCATCCCTCGCTTACTACGTGACTCGCCTCCTCATTTGTCCTTAATTTAATCAGTTCTACCTGAGCAATTAATCTTATTGGCTAACCATGGTTATGTCCCACCTTATGCCCGTCTGCCTTGCGAGTTCCCAGTTTTTCCCCATCATGGTTTTACTCTATAAAAGTTCCTAAATATGACAGAGTCCCTGGCAACCCACTCAGGCCCCCTTCTGTCCCTCAGACAGAAGCTTTCTTTCTCTCAATAAATATCTTCTGCTCTTACCCTCCATTGTTCCTAAAATTCATTCTTTGATTTTAGAGAACATGAACTCGCACTGTACTTATAATAGGCTGGGAGTTTCATTCCTCCATATCATTCGGAGGTCCGGGATCATTTTTCCTATATCATTTGGAGGCCCCAGCGAGATCGTTTTCCTAAATCAAGATCATAAAGATCATAAAGTTATTCTCCCACTTAATACCCTTAAAATTTTATTGTACTTTGGTGGGTGTGGCAGCACATGTCCAGTTCCAATACTTGGGAAGCAGAGACAGGAGGATCACCACAAGTTCGAGGCCAGCCTGGGCTACACAGTGAGTGACGCCAGCCTGACCACCTACATTGCAAGACCCTGTCTCAAAAAAACAAAACGAACAAACAAAAAAGGTTTTATTTTACTTTGTACATTTACATCTAAAATTCACCCACTGATTTTGTTTGTAAAGTAGGAGTCAGGATTCATATTTTTAAATTTAAAATCTATGTTTTTAAATTTGAAGCTTGCAGTTCATTACAGTTCACAATATCAGACTTAAGGATTTACAGCTGTTGATTAAAAAAAAAAAACAATAGAAATAGAAAACAATACAACCCAGCATGTCTCCTATTTCATCAGTTCTAAAATGCATTTTAACATTTTTGATTTTTTTTTTCTTTTTTTTTTTTTTTTTTGGTGGCACCAGGGATCGAACTTACAACTTCACACCTGCCAGACAGGCACTTAAGCCATTGAGTCAAACTCCCGGCCCTGATTTTTTGAGGCAGGGTCGCACTATGTAGCTCAGGCTGGCCTTGCGCTCATGTTGTAGCCCAAGCTGGCCTCAAACTTACAACGCTCCTCCTACCTCAGCCTCCCAAGTGCTGGGATTAAAGGCGTGTGTCACCACACTCGGCTCATTTTAACATTTTTGAAGTACATGTTTCTTACAATCAATACCTTACAATTAAAAACTGCAATTTTTTGTGAATCAATACATATATGTAACATAAATGCATAAAAGTAAATTACAATCAAATACTCATGCTTGTCTAGATGTAAATTTTATTTCTTAATTTGGAAACTCCTGAAAAGGCCTGATTAATGTATTAGAATACAATGAATCCTATAGTGCAAAAGTTATTGCCTTTTCAGCTTTCAGTTCTTCTATCAAAAGATATTTTCGCATCTCTCTAAAATTTCCAAATGTCTGTTTTCAACAAAAGAGAATCCTTTCCTGTTCTGTTTTCTGGGCAAAATAAGTATCTAACAATTTCATACGGGTTTTGTTTCCATGATATTTATTTTTATAAAATCTGTACCAGCCAGCACCACTAATTTTCCACTCATGAATCAATACAGTTCTCTTCTCTTATATATTTAAGAAAGTATATTTGCAAAATATGTGAAGAAAGTAAAAGAACAAATGATATGCAGACAGTCTTCCCTCAGTAGCTATAAGGGATCAGTACCCTGTCTCAGATACCAAAATCCTAGGATACTCAAGAGTCCCTTATTATACAAAATGGCATAGCATTTGCATATAATCTACCCTCACCCTCCATTTTATTTGTATCATGTCTAGACTTCTAAAACTTAATACAACATAAATGCTGTGTAAACCACTATTATACTGTACTACCTTGTTTAGGGAAAAATGACAAGAGAAAAGGTCTGTTTGTGTTCTCTTTACAGTACTTTCAATCTGAGGTTGGTTAAATTAAATCTGTGGGTGCTGGGGGCAAACTGCCTGTATGTAAAAAATTGTAAAGGCTGTGCTCAACAGTTTAAAGTCAGAGAAACTGAAAATTATCTAAACTATAAAGGGATAAAAGCAGGTCTGTATGCTCTCACCTTTACAAATAAAATCTAATTAAGTGGGGTTTGTTTTTGTTTTTGTTTTTTCAGACAGGGTCTCACTCTGTAGTCTAGGCTGGCCTCTGACTTGTGGTGATCCTCTTGCCTCTGCCTCCTGAGTACTGGGATTACAGGCAAACGCCACTGTGCCTGGCTTAATTATCTAATTATTATTTTCATTTTCTTTCTGTTGATGAATTCTATCTAAATTTTCCTTAAAGTAGACATATCTCTCTCTGCTTTCTGTGGATTGAACGCAAGGCCTCACACATGCTAGACAAATACTCTGCTACATAGTTACATGCCCAGCCCCGTCATATCTCTGTTCTTTTTTTTTTTTTTTTTTTTTTTAAGTACCAGGGATCGAACTCACAACCTTGCACTTGCAAGGCAGTCAGTCGCTTTGCCGCTGAGCTATATCCCCGGCCATGTCTCTTTTCAACAGTGAGGAAAAGTGACTTTTTGACTTAAACTTTAAAAAGTAAGAGGTTCACCCCAAGACCCCAGATATACATGGAACTAGTTACTCAAAGTTCCAGCAGAGGTACCTACTACATGTCATTTGAATTCTGCGCCTGTGTCCTCACAACCATAAAACTGAGGTTAAAGGCAAGGGAATCTCAGTAATAGAGTGAGATTTCAAAAGTTGATCTTGGCATTCAACGCTGGCTCCTTTAGTCAATTTAACCAAGATGCTTCGTTGATTTAATCATCTACTGCCTTAGCACTTAGGATAATTCAAGGCACATTATTGACAAAAAGAAGTAAAATAAATACTTATTGATAATGTCAGCTACAGCTATAATCTTCCTAATAATTACAGAGACAAAAATACTAACTTTGTTTCTCCTTACTCCTTTCTCTTATTTTCCAGATTTACAATAAGCAAGGATTAAAAATGTAGGGGAAGAAAAACATCCAACACCATTTCTGCTCCTCACAAAACATGGCAAGGAAAAGTCTGCTTTCAGATAGGCAGACACCCTTTTCTCCTTGAAGTATTGGATTACCTAGATAAAAGAAGAAAAGCTCATTAATTATTTGAATGTGTCAAAAGTTCCAAAAGGAGGACAAAGATAAGAATCTGCTAAAGTCTCCATCAAGAAAGCAGACAAGGCAGAATGTGCATACAACATGGTCCCTAGGGCTTTATACTTCAGTGATATCACTAAAAGCAAAACTTATAGAACTTTTTATATTATGAAAAGAAGGCAGGGGGAGAGGGTGCCTTAAAAGCAGTTCAGAGAAAAATGGCCAAGAGACACTTGGTCATAAAGAAAGGTGCCACAGAGGAAGTCTGCTTGAAAACTGTTCTGGTTGAGCATCCCCAGTGCAAATCTTGAGCCCTACCAATTAAAAGTTCTGTGACTCTGGGTAATCTGCTGGACTACTCTCTTGGGTTCTGTTTTCTTTTTATAAAATAGGAATGATCCTGCCATGCTGCTAGAGCAGAAATAGCATACGCAAAAAACCTATATAACATAACACTGGTTAGAGGGAAAAATAATTTTAACAAAAGAAAAAAACATTTTCAAACTGGGCATGGTGACAAAAGCCTGTAATCTCCACATTCAGGAGGCTGAGGCAACGGGAAGGCAATGCTGTGAGTTTGAGGCCTACCTGAACTACAGAGAGAGATTCTGTCTCAAAAAACAGAAAACAAAATTCATACTTCTGCTTCTATTATAAGTCATTTTAAAAGAAATATTGAAAGCATATATCACTGATATCAGCCAAAGCTAGAGAAACATTGTATCACATCACAATCATTTCTTTATTACTGTGTACATCTTGGGAAATTCATCTAATATTCAAACATAAAACCTACCCCAAGAAATTAATTGCAGTGCATTATAGTGGACTATTTATAATAACAGCAGCTACTACTAATCAAGTACCTGTTAAGTTATATCATTTAATAAAAACTGAGAACCACACATTGCGGTTCACACCTGAAATTCCAGTACTCAGGAGGCTGAGGCAGGAGGATTGCCATGAGTTCAAGATAAGTCTGGATTAAATAGTGCGATCAAAGCCAGCCTGAACTACAAAGAGAGGCCCTGTCTTTAAAAAATAAAACAACACAAAACTGAGAAACGAAAAATCTACCAAAAACTTAAACAGGGCCAGGGACTTAGCTCAGTGGTGTAAGCGCCTGCCTGGCAAGAGTGAGGTTGTGAGTTCGATCCCCTATACCCAAAAAAAAAAAAAAAAAAAAAAAAAAAAAAAAAAAAAAAAAAAAAAAAAAAAAAAAAAAAAAAAAAAAAAAAAAAAAAAAAAAAAAAAAAAAAAAAAAAAAAAAAAAAAAAAAAAAAAAAAAAAAAAAAAAAAAAGCTTAACCAGTAAGAGATGATAAATTCAACAGTACCAATAAATGCCAACGATTTCCCCAACAAAAAATTCAGTTAATTCTAAAATTCACATGGAAATAATAAAAAGCTAAGACGTAAAACAATGTAGAAGAACTAAGCTAGAGAATCTACAGCATGAGATAAAAAGAACGATTATATAGCTACAATCACTAAACGGTTATACAGACATAAATGTAGACAAACCTGGATACACATAATTTCACCTGATTAAACAACAAAGTAACAATGCAGTGGCAAAAGACAGGTCTTTTATATTCATTCTCTCTCTCTCTGTCTTTCTCTCCCTCCCTCTCTCTACATATATCACACCACATAATCTATTCTACCTAGATCAGAAATCCAAGTGGAAAAGGTAAAATATAAAGCTATTAGAAGAAACTTTAAACTATTTTCATGACTTTGAACTGGGCAAAGTTTTCTTAAGTAGTACACAAGAACTACTAACCATTAAGATAAATTTGATAATTTAGATTAAAATAATTTCTATTCACTGAAAGCATTAATAAAGGAGGGAGTAAAAAGGTAACCCACATTATTAGGGCAATAGAAATGTCCTAAAATTGGTATATGACAATGAGTCATCATTGCACTGCATATATAAAACATTTAACTTTAGAATATGCAAATTACACTTCCATTGCTTCAAAAGACTTAAATTTAAACAAAAAAACAAACTACAAGTTAAGGAAAATTCAATCACAAATAGTCAATCTTTTAAAAATGGACATAAGATTTACATAGTTAAGTCCCCCAGACTTAGGAACAAGTTCCATTCCAGGAGAACATTCATAAGTCAGATTCATTCACAATCCAATAAAATGAGTCTTATATAACTCTGACACAAATAATCAGTGTAAAGCACACAAAAAAATTCATATGGTCCATGATCTTGTTCTTATTTCTTAGAATTATGCCAATGGTTGAGCAACTCATGTTATAAGAACAAGCGACATCCACCATCTTTTTGTTTCATTCCATTTTCTCAATTATTTTCACTTTTGATTCCATAGTTATTGCTCTGAGCTTTCCAGCAGTCCCCTCCTCATCACCTTTCCTCTTGCTTCCAAACACCCTGGGCCCTTATTGAGCACTGTGCTACCGCACACTATCATACTGTACACTAAACACACAGCAGCACAACTGTGACAATGTCTGGGAGACACACAAACTAACTTCCACAATTTGTTCGCATCTACAAATGTGTATAATGCAAGGTCTGTTCATATCTGTGAAAGTTCACAACTCGAAGCACAAGCCAACATTTCTTTCTTTTTTTTTTTTTTTTTTTTCCCCTTCATTCCCCTTTCCCATGCTGGAGACTGAACCTAGGGCCTTCACACTGAGCTATATCCCAAGTTGGTTTTTTATTTTTATTTTAAAATATTGTCTTGCTAAGTTGGTTCAGGCTAGGCTCAAGCTTGAGATTCTCTTGTCTTAGTCACACAGAGTGCTACGATTATACTATGCACCATCGTGCCCAACTGACAAATATTTTATTTAACAGAAAAAAAAAAACCCAAAATACTTCTACTCTGATCTTAAACACTGTAAAACTCTGGTACAGAGACTGAAAGCTGCATACATACATAAATGAAAATTGTTTATGCTCTTCTGTAACTGCTTTTTCCATGTGTCAGGCACCCTGTTTTAAGCCACTGTAGACCCACATTTTCATTGTTAATGGCTACAGTTTACTTTAAACCGTAACTTGTTTTAACCAAAACAGGTAGTAAAAGCATAAAACACAACACTACAATAAACCTTGATGCCTATAATTATCTCATCAGGTTCCTAGATATCCAGAAGATCCCAGAGAATGAACATATAATAAAAGGATGACTAGACTGCTTGATTTCCTTTGACTAATCATTTCTTTTCATCAGAACAGGTATCATACACAAGTCATTAAGTCTAAAAGGTCAGTTCACATTCCTTGTATTTCTTAACCTATGAACAAAGTTCAGCACTTCCTCCTTCCTGATACACTTCATTTGACTGACTTCCTGGACTCTACATGAACCTAATTCCCGGAGCTCCACAAGAAATGTTAAAAGTTGTCAGAGGGAAAATGAAACCAGAAGGAAACTTGAGTTTATGAAGCAATGAAAAAATAAATGAGAAAAATTATAAAGATAAGAGTGTATACATAATGTTAACTCAAAAGTACAAAGTATTACTGAAAGAAATTAAGGACATATGTAATAAGACACATTCCATGGCCATGGATTGCAATACTTAAAATGTCAATGCTCCCCAACACAACTCACAGTTTTAATGTAATCCCTGTCAAAATCCTAAGTGTTTTTTATAGAAAGAAAAACATCCATATTCACAAAAAATAAGACAAATTTTTTAAAAACACAAAAATCTAATATCAATTTACATAAATTTCAAGGGACTCTGAATAGGCAAACTATCGTAACCTGAAAAACAAGAATAAAGGGTTTCAAAGAGCTTTGAAATCAACACTAATCTTAAAACTTACTACAAAGCTATATAGTAAACCAACTGTGGTAGTGGTATAACACCCTTTTTTTTTTTTTTTTTTTTTTTTTGTACCAGGAATCGAACTCACAACCTTGAGCCTGCCAGGCAGGCACTTAGGCCACTGAGCTAAATCCCTGGCAGTATAACATCTTAAAATATTCAAAACTTATAATTAAAAACTGTCAAATTCCCTAATATGATAAAGGTCATATTTCAAAGCTGGGCATGCACACACCTGTAATCCCAGCAATCAGGACACTGAGACAAAAAGGATCACTTCAAGATCCTGGCCAGCCTAGGCTACAGAGTGAGTTCAAGGCCAGCCTGAACTATTTAATGAGACCCCATCTCAAAAAATACATACATACATACATATATACATACATACATACAGTCCCATTTCAAAAAGACCTATCAACCAACCAAGCATGTTAGCACTAGCCTGTAATCCCAGCACTATAGCAAGCCAAAACAGGAGAACCACAAGTTCCAGCCCAGTCTGAGCAATTTAGCAAAATCCTGCCTCAAAATAAAAATGGGTTGGGGATACAGCGAAGTATCATGACCCTGGGTTCAACCACCAATAACCTCCCTCCACCACAGAAAAAAAAAGAGGAAAAAGTAATATTTTGAAAGTTATACAACTAAAGAAAAAAAATGATAGGGAAAGGATTTTAGTAACCTGAAAGAGAAAAAAATTCCTAAAAACATTCAGGACCAGGTAAAAGGTGTCACACACCTGCAAACCCAACTATCTCCAGCAATCAGGAGGCCGAGGAAAAAGGATCCCAAGTTCCTGGCCAGCCAGGGCAATTTAGGAAGTCTCTGTCTCTGTCTCAACAACAAACAAACCAACAAACAAAAACTTTCATAGAGCCAAGGATGTAGCTCAGTGGTACAGTGCTTGCCTAGCACACACAGACCCTGGGTTCAATTCCCATTTCTAAATAAGTCTAAAGGATGCAAAGCTGTATTTCCCACAATCTGCTTTCCCCAAGTCATCTAGTAAAGAAACTAGGAATCTCGTCCTTTGTGATTTTTGGTTTGTTTTGGTTTGGTTTTTGTTGTTATTGTTTTGAGATAGGGTCTTGCTTTGTACTTCAGGCTGACCTTGAACTGATTGTTGCCCAGGCTGGCCTTGAACTCACAGTGATCCTTCTGTCTCAGCCTCCCGAGGGCTTGGTAAACTAGGAGTCTCACAAACTTAAACTACCTCCAACTGTCAACACTTCCAAAAACTGTCATGATGCAAGCAATCTTCACCTAAGAAATGAGGGAGACAGCCGGCGTGGTGGCGCACGCCTTTAATCCCAGCACTCTGGAGGCTGAGGTAGGAGGAGCGTTGTGAGTTTGAGGCTGGCTTGGGCTACAACGCAAGCGCAAGGCCAGCCTGAGCTACATAGTGCGACCCTGCCTCAAAAAAACCAGGGCCGGGAGTTTGGCTCAGTGGCTTAAGCGCCTGCCCTGGCAGGTGCAAGGTTGTGAGTTTGATCCCCAGTGCCGCAAAAAAAAAGAAAAGAAATGAGGGAGAGGTTGAAAATATACTACACGTACTGTTATCAGTACATAACAGCTCAAGATAACAAAAAGTACATAACAGCTCAAGATAACAAAAAGAAAGAAAGGAACAAACAAACAAAATTCAGAAGAATATACGTAACTGACAAAGTGGGTAAATCTTAGAAACAGTTATTAAACTTTATATAGCCTGTTAAGAGGACTAAAATCTGCTTTTCAAGCAGATTTTAAAATCTTACAAACTCTCAGACAGAAGCTTTCTTTCTCTCAACAAATACATTCTGCTCTTAAAAAATAAATAAATAAATGAAAATAAAATCTTACAAACTGGTTATATAATAGATCACAAAGAAGTCCTATAAAGGACAAAGATTAGAAAATAATTCTCTGATCAAAACATAATAAAATTAGAAGTAATTCCCATAAAAAGAAAATTTCCTCTAAAAATCAATACAATGGAGCAATTTATGGTTCTAGTCTATATACTCTTAGAAGTCTTGGTAGATATCTCCTGTGAAATCATGGTGGCCTGATGCATTTTTGTGGATTAGTTCTTTGATAGATTCTCTGTTTCGTAACTTGTTGGAAAAGACAACTCAACATTACAAAGATGACATTTCTCCTCAAAATTTGTAAGTTTAACATTCTTCCAATAATCACATAAAGAGGTTCTTTATGGAGCTAGACAAACTGATACTGAAGTTCAAATAGAAAAATAAGTTTGCAACAAAACTCAGTTTTTAAAAAAATGGAAAATGCAAAGCTACAAGAGGGGATTAGTCTTATCAGACATTAAAATACATAAGCCTCTCTAAATAAAAGTGAGGGACTTCATGCATCTGAATTAGTCGAGTAAGGTCCAACAAGCTGTTCCTGAAAGGGTCAGACAGTAAGCATTTTAGCCTTTGTGCGCCTTCATCTCTGTCACAACTCAACTCCTCTGCTGCATGATGAAAACAACTGCAGACAGTGTGTGAGCGAATGAGTGTGGCTGTGCTCCAATATAACTTCACTGACATAGCTGCGCTGGATTTAGCTTGCAAATCATTGCCAAATTCTGTCAAACAGAATAGAAAGTCCAGAAACAAGCCTAGGTATAAATGAAAATGTAGCACATGTGAACGGTGCCATCTCAAATGACTGGTGAACTTTCAAGGGGTAGTGCTAAGACAACTGGTTAGCAATTTGAAGAGATAGATACAAAGGCTCCAACAGATCAGAAATTGAAATTTAAAGAATGAAACTACGAGCACTAGAAGAAATTATAATTCCTTTAAAACTTGGACATAGGGAAAGGTTATTTAACTGACTCAAAATCCTGATGCAAGAAAATAGCAGATGTTGGGGATTTCACTCAGTGATAGAGCCCTTGCTTAGCAAGCATAGGTTCAGTACTCAACACCAAAAAAAAAAAAAATTTTTTTTAAGGTGAGACAACAAGAAAAAAAAAAAGGATAATCTGGTTACATAAAAATGTTTAACTTTTACATACCATTTTTAAAATCATAAACCGAATCAAATGACAAAGTGGAAAAAATATTTACAACATATGTCAAAAATATAAGGACTGATATCCCTAAAAACTTGATTTGAGTTTCTAAAAATCTCAATAGAAAAAATAGGGAAAAGACTTGAACAGATATTTTTAATAATAAAAACATGAAGCCGGGCGTGGTGGCACACGCCTTTAATCCCAGCACTCGGGAGACTGAGGTAGGCAGAGTGTTGTGAGTTCGAGGCCAGCTTGGGCTACAACTCGAGCACAAGGCCAACCTGACCTACACGGTGTGACCCTGCCTCAAAAAACTAAGGCCAGGAGTTTGGCTCAGTGGCTTAAGCGCCTGTCTGGCAGGTGTGAGGTTGTGAGTTCGATTTCCGGTGCTGCAAAAAACAAAAAAATAATAATAATAATAACATGAGCCAGGCATGGAGAGGTGCACACCTTTAATCCTAGCACACTGGAAAGGCTGAGGCAGGAAGATCACAAGTTCAAGCCCAGTATGGGCAACTCAGTTGCTCAGCAAGACCTTTTCTCAAAATGAAAATTAAAAAATTAAAAAAGGGCTGGAAATGTAGCTCACTATGAAAGCCCTAGGTTCTCCCCAGTGCCCATCTCAAAACAAAACCATGATCCATAAATAGAAAATGATGTTAAGGCTCATAATTAAATGAAAATTAAAGCTACATATTTGTCATCTAACTTTTTACAAATATTCAGAAGTATAAAAACAAATTCTGGGGCAGGAGTTTGACTCAGCGGCTTAAGCACTTGCCTGGCAGGCGCAAGGTGGTGAGTTCGATCCCCAGTGCCATCAAAAAAAAAAAATTTCTGTGGGCACTCTCTTCTATTTCTGGTAAGAAGACAAATGTGCACAGCCCTTTTGGAGGAAATGTTGGCAATATGTAACAAAAAGGAATCATGTATGTCTTTTGATCTAGCAATCCTAGTTCTAGAAATTGTCACTGACGATACATTAATTCAATAATAATATGAAAACACATATGCGTAATTATTCAAAGGAGTGCCATCTGTAATTTCAAAAAGATGAAAACAGCCTACACACATAAAGGACTGAATAAACTATGGTGTTTGACTGGAATGGAGTGTTACATGGCAGTAAAGCAAAAATAAGGAAGGCTTCTGCGGATGGATAGTAATTTTCAGGACATACTTTTAGGGGAGAAAGCAAAGTGCAAAAGAGTATATTTACTGCATAATTCCTTTAGTGTTAAGAAGCAAAACCAAGAAAATATACACGCACATACCTGTTCATTAGTGCACAAAGAAATCCAAGTAGAATAAAGCTGAAAAAATGAGATTATCCACTAAGAACAGGATGGAAAGGACAGGGGAATGGGAGGACAGAAATGATGAGAAGTACACTGCTGTAAGCATGTTTTTCCTGCTGTTTTTACTCTTTGTATTATGTTAAATGCTTTATAAACTCAAAAAATAAAATCAAAAATGAATAGAAAAGCAAAAATGGACTATCACAGAAACAAATGACCCTGAATATATTTTGTGACTAGCATAATCACGGTAAGTGGTGGCAGCAAAAAAACTAACCTACATGACTCAAACTCAGTAGTTGAACTATACAGACACAAACCAAAACTTTTTCTTAATCATAAGGCAATATTAAGTACAGTTATCACATTTATTTTTTAGTAATATGAGTAATTCTAAAACTACATACTATGAATCCTAGGAGTAAGCAAGTGAATTGGGTATATGGGTTCCTCACTGCTAGAGAAAAGGGTTAGAACTATAGAAAGAGTTACATCACAAAAGATCTGAATGAAAGTTGTGGGACTGGAAAAGAACTGAATAGATCAGTATGAACTCACAGGACTTCTTAAATACACAGGAAAAAAAGGGATATTTTAAGAAAGAGAGGTGAATTTCCTAACATGGTTGGCAAAGAGGACCTAGAGTTTCTTGAAGAAATATGGCTGGTTCCAAGGTTGAGAGTGGGAAAATACAAGATGAGTCTGAACATGCTGCCGCAGACTGTAAAAAGCAGTTAAACAATTACAAGGACAGATCAAAAGGATACAGGAACCGACCTGAAATAGCCACTGCTAAACTGAAAAATCTGATCATAAAAGTGAGTAAGGATAATAACAGTCTACAACTACAAATAAAACAAGAAGCAGTCCTTATTGACAAAATAAATAAAAATTTGAAATTCTGAAAAAAATAGACATTTATATACTTTCAACAAAAAAACTGACCTTAAAGTATAAAAGTCACAAAAGCTCAGCAAAGACTGAGAAATTGTTCTAGACTGAAAGAGGGATGACTATTAAGGACAACGCACCACTCTGAACTACTATAACAGACACTATTGGGACCTTTGTTAAAATTTAAAACAGGGACTAGGATTAGATGGTAGTAATAAACCAATGTGACTGTAAAGATCTGACTCTTGTATTGTTTCTGTAGATTCATCTACCTTTATAGAAAATAGATGCTAAAATATTACAGTATCAACATTCAGCCAGCTTTCAAGTTTTAGGGGAAACAAATAGTTCTTTGTATTGTACTTGCAACTGTTCTATAGGTCTGAGACTACCTCAGATAGATAAAGGGCAATCTTTCAATCTCTTACTCATATTAATTACTATCCAATTCTTCAAATTATGGGATAACAGCTGTAACAATAAACATGTCATTCCCCCTCTTTTTTAAATCACTACTGTCAGATGACCTTAATAAATATCTCAAACCAGTACTGCTTGAGGACACTATAGGTTTGTGTGTCATCCCTAAGCCATTTCCTACTTGCCAGCAATACAGAGATACATGTGTCAAGCCCTTTCCTGTGAATTCTACAGGATCCTCCTGGCGATGTTTATTTTGGCAAAGGCTTTTTCTTTGAAATTAATTACATGATAATGGCTTCTTACCTTAGGTCACCACAGTATCATTACTTTAACCTTTAATTTTTTACTTCCTGTTGCTTTAAAGATGAAGGATTTAAATTTACCTTTTATTCCAAGGTTAGTAAATGAGAAGCAAACATAACATAAAAGACTTTGGAGAGTCCAATAAGTGATTTCTGATTTTCTAAAGAAAAGAATTTTCCTTGTATTAGGTTGAAAGTGTTTATATGCAATCTGTCCATGAAGATCTTTGCATGACTGGGGCATAGTACAGTGCATGGGACATAGCGAGTCCTCAGTAAATATGTACAAGATGTGCAAGCCGTTCTATGTTTTGTTAAGTATTTTGCAACTAAACCCCATCCTAAGTTAATGGTTTTGATGCTCAGTTCCAGACATGGTGCCCGGGCAATTCAATAGGAAGGTATGGGCTGGTGCTGGCATAGCCGTGCATTTGAAAACGTCTCTGGAACACTTTTTCCTGGCCAAACACATCCAATTGTTACATCTTTTAGTAAGGCATGCTTTAGCTGACTCACCATATACTCAACTCGCTCAGAGTGAAGAGCTGCCACTTGTAATGAGGTTTATCAATTTAAAATATGCTACTAGACCTGCACAGAGCCACAGGCTTGCTAAAACTTCTCAAAATAAAAATGTGCAATCCTAGTGATGGTGCAATGAGAGGTAAACTCTCTAAAAAACAATGTGACAAGATATACACATGGAGTGATCAAGATATATGGTAAATGTTTAAATTTTTTAAAATTTATTATAGTAAAAGACATTGCCATTAATCCCCCTCAAAATATTACCCTTGCTTTGAACAAGTTTATCTCATCATTCTCGTCACTTTCTGAAGCAGTTCTAGACGTCGTCCTCTTTCATGAGTGTCTTTATGAGATATGATCAAAAGTATGGTGAATACTGCTGCTGTGTACCATTAAACAGAAAATATGAGGGTGTATCCTCATCCACTTTACTTACTGGATCTGGTGCCATGCAACTTCTGACGCTTCCCCAAATTTAAAATGACCATAAATTTTTTAATCAGCTGAGAACATCAAGGCAGCCATGATGGTAGAACTAAAAACATGAAGAGGACTTGATGGGATAAGTGTGTTCAAAGAGGCAGGGGTGGGGGGATTATAAGAGGAATTCATGGCCATGTCTTTTATTATAATAAACCTTTTAATTTAAACAGTCACCATTTGATGATCTAGTATAGTATAGCTCTCTTAGAAATGTATACTAAGTTCAAACTGAAAGCAAAATTTTATGGACAAAGATGATGACATTTTTTAGTAACTAAAAAATGAGGATTCTAATCATCCAGAGAAATGACAAATTATGGGATGCTTATGAAAGACAGTATAGTCATTTTAAAATACAAGAAATTAAAAGGAAAAATTATCCTGAATAAGTACACAAAGCATAAAAAGTAAAATCAAGCTTATAAAACTAACATACAAAACACTTCCAGTTCTATAAAACATACGTATAGATTAAAAACTAAGAGAAAATACATCAAAATATTAAAAATGACCAGGCATGGTGGCAAATGCCTGTAATCCCAGTACTTAGGAGGCTGAGGCAGGAGGACTGCTACAAGTTCAAGACTGAGGCCAGCCTGCATTTAAGGCCAGTCTGAACTACATATACACAAAGAACAAATTATTAAGAATGGCACTTCCAGCCAGGCGTGGTGGCACACGCCTTTAATCCCAACACTGAGGAGGCTGAGGTAGGAGAAGTGTTGTGAGTTCAAAGCCGGCTTGGGCTACAACATAAGCGCAAGGCCGGCCTGAACTACATAGTGTGACCCTGTCGCAAAAAACTAGGGCTGGGAGTTTGGCTTAGCCGCTTAAGTGCCTGTCTGGCAGGCACGAAGTTGTGAGTTCAATCCCCGGTGCCACAAAAAAAAAAGAATGGCACTTGCTTAATTGAGGATTACTTTTCTTTCTACTTTTACCCCAACATTCTGTAATACATAGTATGTATTAATTTTACAGTCAGAAAAGAATATATTTTAAAGCAAAACAAAAATTATAAGCTGGTTTTAAAAGCAAAAGCAAAATTTTTCCATGATAATCTTTCAACTTAAAAAATACTGGGAATCAAGTATTTGAATAAGAGAACTAAGTCTAAAGTAGTCGTGGTTATGGAAGCAAGTAATGCTATACTACAGAGCCCTAAGCAAGCCTGGAGAAAGTCTTCTCTTTTCGCTCCAGGGTCTTTCACCTGTTCGTAATTCGATAAATAATTTCTGAGCATATAGTACCTGGCAGAAACTATTCCAGAAACTGGTATGTTTACCAAGCAGTAAACAGGAAGACATGACCTTTCTCTCATGGAACTAGGTTTTGGTAAGGGAAAAATGACAACAAACAGTAGGGAAAATACAAACATGGAGTATAATTTCAGACAGTAAAGAAAAAGTAAGTCAGGGTGAGAGAACAGAGTAAAAAGCAGGAAGCTATTTTAGACGGGGTGGTCAGAAAAAGCCTCTCTAAAGAGGAGATATTTGATCACATAAGCTACACATATTAATATCATAAACAGCACTCCTGTTACATAACAGTCCTAAGCTTTAGAAAAGTGCATTTACATCTAAAATACGGATAGTCAGCTCATAAAAACAGTTTCTTCTTTAAGAAACAGTAAGGTATATTAGAACTATGGAGACTAAAAAAAAAGAACTGCAGGGACTAGGTCTGAATCCTAACCAGTCTCTTCCTTACTCCCATGCTCTGTATTAATTTTCTTACATATAAAAGACATACTAGTGCCTAGTTTACAAAGTTGTTTAGAGGATTAAGACAGATAATGTATGGGAAAGAGGTTAGTAACCTGTCTAAGTAGATAAGCAGCCATCAACTCTGAGTTTCCTACCTGAGTTCCTGAGTGATTCTTCATGAAGCATACACTATTTCATTAGGGCAAGCAGACACATATTTTTATCTTCCAACCAAACCATCTCTGACTAAATTCTTGTTAGATGCTACTGCTATAAATGACACTGACTTGACAAGATTGATACCATTTTATTTCATCGTGAATTGCTTCTGTTTCCATTTTGAATCCCTCAATCCAAACTCTGGGCTCCTTCCAGTCTGGTTATGACAGCTAATTTTATGCGTCAACTTAGCTAGGCTACAGTGGCTACCTGCTTGGTCAAACACTACTCTACATTTAGATGAAATCAGCAATCAATAGACATGGAGTAAAGCAACGTATTAACTTCTATAACATTAAATAAGCCTCGCTCAATCAGTAGAAAGACTTTTAAGATCACATAGGCTGAGGTTTTAAGAAGGTAATTTTTTCTTCTTAACAGTTCAACAGTGGCCAAACAGGGTAGCACATGCCTGTAATCCCAATACTCTGAGAGGCTGAGGCAAAAGGATCACAAATTTGAAGCCAGCCTAGGCAACTCAAAAATCCTGTTTCAAAAAAAAAAAAAAGAAAGGGCTGGGAATGTACTCAGTGTGGCCCTGGGTTCAATCTCCAGTACCAGGGGGAAAAAAAAGAATATAACAGGGAAGCTAAGTGAGGTGGCACACACCTGAAATCTAAGCACTTGTGAGGGTGAGACAGGAAAATGGGGGTTGAGGCAGATGGACTGCCAAGTTCAAGGCCAGCCTGGATCACATAGCAAGACCCTGTCTCAAAAAACAAAAATAAAAAAACAAAACAAGAAAACAACCCAAAAGCAACAGAGAAAACTTGCCTAAGTCTGCAGCATACCAGCCTGCCCTACAAATGTCAAACTCAACCGTCCCAGCAATCACAAGATCCGGTTCTCCAAACTGTCTACTCTATTTCTCTGGAAAAACCATGACTGATAACACTGGTCAATCCTAGAACTGGTCTCCCTGCTTCCATCTTTTTATGCTATGTCTGTCTATCCAGCAATCAGAGTGATCCTGTTAAAGTGTTAGCTCTTCTGATACAAATTCTTCAGGAACTTCTCACCTCACGCAGATCTGAAAGGCCAGTAAGGACTTGAAACCTTATAGAATCTGTTTTGCTTTCTCTCCTTTTATCTCTGAATTCATCTTCTACTCTCTTCCCTCATTCCACTCTCCAGTCAGACCTTAGCCTTCTGGCTGTTCTAATGGCACAAACACTCCCAGTTCTAAGCCAGTACACTTGCTGCTCCTTCCACCTGAGCTTATCTTCCCGTAATGCTTGCGCAGCTTGCTCCCTCATTTCCTTCAGGTCTTTGCTCTATGAGGCTTTCCCTCCTCACTCTGCTTAGAACTGAAGTCCTAGCCAGACACAGTGGAACACACCTGTGACCCCAAACTACAGTACTCAGGAGGCTGAGGAAGGAGGATCACAAGTTCAAGGCCAGACTGGGCAACTTAGCATGATCTTATCTCAAAATAAAAATTTAAAAAGGGTTGAGTAGTTCAGTGGTACAGCATTTGCCTAGCATGTTAGAGGCTGGTCCAATGCCCAATCGCCCCACACTTGCAACACACACACACAAACTATAGCACTTCCCTAACTCTAGGATTCCCTACCTCCCTTTCTGTCTACAGCACTTACTACCATTTGAAACACTATATATTTTTCCCCATTTTATTTTTTTCAGCTCTAAAATGTAAGTTCTTGGTTGTGAATGTGGTTCAGTAGCAGACTGCTTGCCTAACATGAACAAAACCCTGGGTTGGATACCAAACCCCCACCACAGAAACATGTACATAAATAAAATGCAGATTCCAAGACAATATAGTTTATTGTTGGTTTGTGTTTTCCTATATTCTCAGACTCTATAATAATACCTAACACACTGTAAGAGCATCATAAATATTTGTTGCTGGTAGAAAAAACAAAAAAATGAACAAACAATGATCTCTAATTTATTACGTGAACTTTTCTCATTTTCCAACTTTTTACATTGGGCATTTATTTCTATTACAGACATTGCTGATGATATTGAACTTTCTGGTGAAAGTTTAAAAACTTCAGGAACTTTCGTATTCTTTCACTCAAAATTTCTCTAATGAAGCCGGGCGTGGTGGCGCACGCCTTTAATCCCAGCACTCGGGAGGCTGAGGTAGGCGGAGC
>RJWM01017876.1:0-23985 GCA_004363535.1 Dasyprocta punctata | reverse complement strand
TTAAATTGTAACTAGTACAGTAGAGCATGACTAAATAAAAGTACAAGAGAAAAAACAGAATGGACACTAAGTGAAATTACAGCAAAATGGCTAATTTACACTGCCTACTGTAACTTTTGCAATAAAGAGCACTAGTGTCATCAATAAACAGTAAATATAAAATCACACAAAAATGAAATCTGCATTTTTATAAGCAACATAACAAATACCTTCAGTATGAGGTATATGACATTGTTTTTATTCAAAAGCAAAGATATTTTTCTGTGATCTGAATCCCATTCACCACATCCTTACCCCCAAATTACACTGTGGAACCTTATCCAGCACGCCCATTGTTCTAGAAACCATAAGTTACTGTTAGCAAAGCAAGGTGTAGTCCTAATGTTTCAGGAGCAAAGGCTCTGTTCCACAGGAAATGTATGTGATTTCTTGAATGCTAGTACTATACACCAGGCATTATGTAAGCTTTCAAATATTAATACTAGCCATTTTCTGTTGTTTCAGATTCTAAGATCTCCTAGTCATTCAAAGTTTTCAGAAAATATAATATGGAAATGACAGAAAACAATTTAATTCATAACAAGACCAGAGCGAATCACTCTTTAGGAAAAAAGGTAAACTCAATCTTCTGTTTCACAATGAACTTGCAAAGACTCTTATAATCATTAACAACACATTTTAAAACTGGCACTGCATATGCAAGTCAGTATGATGGCTGGGCCTCGTGCCTGCAGAGGCTGATGACTGACTGTGATAACAGAAAAGGGAAGAACAGAGTTTGGAAGAATCTTCTGTGACCAAGCATAAATGAATACAAGGAAATAAAACATGGATAACTTCAAATTAAGCAGGAAACACTCAATCAGCAAGTAGTATATCCAAAAAACATCATTTTTTAAAAACTGTGGATCTCTAATTCACAGCATATAATGAGACTAAAAGATTTAAATGTAAAGTATAATGCCATAAACCATAGCAAAAATATTAGAATAACTACATAAAAAGTAAATATTTCCAACAAAATTTTCATCATGTCCAAAGGTTTTATAAACAAATCTTTGGGGAGAGAACTGCAAATTGCAAATTGGGAGAAATATTTGCAATAAATGACAGTTACTATATTTAGTAGCTAAAAGAGTTCCTCCAAATTACATTTAAAAAAATAAATCCAATAACTGAAAAATGGAAAAAAGACTTGAAGAGGTAAGTCATAGAATAAGAAATAGAAAAGGTCAATGACTAAATATTTATTATATGCGTTCCATCTCATTAGCAATCAAATCAAATACATGCATATTACAGTAACAAGATATTTTTTATTATTTTTACTATTACTATTACTATATTATTTTCATCCCTCAAAAATGTCAGAGAGCTGAATGTAATGGTGCATGCATATAATCTCAGCCTCAGAAGACTGAGGCAGGAGGACTGCCTTAAATTCAAAGCCAGCCTCGGATACAAAGTTAGTTCAAGGCCAACCAGAATGATATAGAGACACTGTCTCAAAAATTTTTTTAAAAAAGTGAAAGAAATAAAAATTAAAATATCCAATGCCAACCAAACTATTTCTTTTACAAGTATAAAGTGACCCTACTTCTCAAAAGTATAATTTAACAATCAAGGATGGTGGCACATGCATGTCATCCCAGGATCTGGGAGGCTGAGGCAAGAGGATCATGAGTTCAAGGCCAGCCTCAGCTACATAGTAAGACCCTGTCTGAAATTCTGTATCAAAAAAATCAGAAACAAATAAACAAAAAGTTTTAATTTAGCAACCTAAAACTTTTTAATGTGTATACTTTCACCTAAAGAAATAATCACAGACGTATACAAAGATTTATAATGTTCTACTCAGTATGGCTTAAAATGTCAAACTGGAATCAATCTTAATATAGACGTGTTTCTTAATCACCAGTACCAAAAATTTAAAAATCAGTGATACAGCTATTAAAAGTAGACTTCACACACACCTATAATCCCAGCAGTTGGGAGGCTGAAGCAGGAGGATCACCCTGAGTTCTAGGCCAGTCTGAGCTAGTAAGTAAAATCAAGGCCAGCCTGAACTACACAGCAAGACCCTGTCTCAAAAAACTAAAATAATAATGATAAAAAACAATTAAAACATAGAATTTTGTGTAGTGATTTAAAATGATCATGAAAAGCCTTAATTCATCATGTTACTATATGTCGCTGTTTACATAAGAGTTTTTTTTGTTTTGTTTTGTTTTTTTTTTTTTTTTAGCACTGTGGATTAAACTGGGGCTTCATGCATGCTAGGTAAGTACATACTCTGTCACTGAGCTGTATCTCCAGCCTTTTCTGGTTTAATTTTGAAAGGTGTATGTTACTTTTAATAATATTTTAAAGTAAACATTGAACATTTTTAAATGATATTCAGAGCTGGAATGGCTGGAAAACAAACTGGTACTCTCTCCATGAAAGCAGCTAGGCCATACCTAAAAGTGTTTTCTATTTTGTGACAAATCACTGGGCTATATACTTAAAATCTGTGTAGCAGCTGGGTGTGGTGGCACACACCTGTAACCCCAGCACTTGGGAAGCTGAGGCAGGAGGACTGCCACAAGTTCAAAACCAGCCTGGGCCACATAGTGAGTCCAAGGCCAGCCTGAACTACAAAAAACACTGTATAGGAGTTAGGTGTGTAGCTAACTCAGTGTTACAGATCATGCTTAGCATATGCAAGGCCCTTGGTTTAATCCCTAGTATCAGAAAGAAGGGAAGGGAAGGGGAGGGAAGGGGAGGGAAGGGGAGGGGAGGGGAGGGGAGGGAAGATGGGGGAAAGAAAGGGACAAGAAAGGGAATGGAGGGGTAAAAGGTGGGGAAAAAAGGAAAAGAGAAGAGAGCCTGCATTTTCCTAAAAGTACTTGGGAAAAGAAAGTAATATATACTTTTATTCCGATCTGCCAAAATCTAGGTACAGTAAAGTGCAAGTTAGATTCATTAATCTGGAAACGTGTCTATAATATAATAGTAAGTAAGTAAAGCAAATAACAGAAGCTGAATTGTGGTTTTTTTTAGGGGGAGTCCATTTTTACCACTACAAAAAAATGGGGGAAACCCCATTATAGGGTTGCGTATCCTCCTATAAAAACAGACTATGTGGTAATAGAAAACAAATTGTTAACATTTGTTTCTTGGGTAAGAGGACTGACAGATAGATTATCAAAATCTTTATACAGCTTATTTAATTAATGTAACACTGATAATCTTTGACCAAGCAACTGTACTTCGAAGAATTTATTGTACAGATATAATTATGCAATATTAAAGACACATGTGCAATTTTAAAAATTAAAGGGTTTTTGATACAAAAAAAAGAACAAAACAGAATACAGCCCATAGATTCTTCATTAGGAAACAACTTTTTAAACAAAAATTATAAATCCAAGACTAGGAAGGGTGGCACACACCTGTAATCCTAACACTCTGGAAACTGGCAGGAGGATCACAAGTTCAAGACCAGCCAAGACTACTAGTTTCAAACAAAACAAGATAAAATTATAAATCCACTGTCAGATATAGCGGCCCAGCCTAGAATCTCAGCACTAGTGAACAGCTGAGGCAAGAGTAATTGATCACTGTGAGCTCAAGCCAGCCTGAAATGCATAGCAAAACTCTATCTCAAAAATCCAAAACAAAAAAACTTAAAAGTTCATGTATTATAATATTATTGCAACTGTAATAGTGGGGCTTTATTTGGTTTCATATGAATGAAAGATAGCCCATGTATGTTAAACAAATGTTTAATTGAAAAATAATCTGTATAATAAAATCATAACTGGAAACTGATATATGACATTTTGAGAAGGCTTGGAGTCAAACTTTACATGTCTTTTTCATAATTTTCAACACCAAGTGTGTTATTTTTAATTTTTTAAACTTTAAAATTTTTAAAAGCTGATAGAAAAGTGATCTATAAAACTTTTCTTTCAATTAAGCCATCTTAATTTGCTTTAAAATATTACACACACACACAAAAAAAATTGGAAAACATTTGAAATAACACCCTGATTTTAAGAACTGCTCAAGGTTAAACTAAATGATTATCTTATCTTTTATATACTAAGAAATTTCCATGGTAGAAAGTTTTTCAAATAAAATTTTATAAACTACAAACTATATAGGGGGCCGAGGATTTAGCTCAGTGGCATAAGTGCCACCTAGCAAGCACAAGATCATGAGTTCGATCCCCAATAACAAAAAAATTTAAAAATTTAAAAAATAAAAAATAAAACTACAATATATAGGCACCACCACTGAACAATACAAAAGGTTATTCCAAGTCTTCACATTTTCTGACCCAGAGCACACTAGTATAGTCAACAAGAAATGACAAATCCCCAGAGCTTATTAGAACATAAAAGCAAAGAGCTGGAAGGGCTGTGTTTGACCTACGGCAGCAGGCCTTGAATAAGAGAACACCACGCAGTAGAATTCATATGATATGTGTGGTCTCTTAGCTAATCCTTAACCTACCTATTCTGTATCTAATACAGTACTTTTAAGACTGGAACGTCCTCTTCTTGAATAAAGAACCTACAGCAAGCAAAGACAGGAATGGATTTTCATCTCCATAAAATGTAGGCCATCAGTAAAGGGTAGCTATTACCTTTCTCTACTTTACAAAAACCCTGTAAAGTGGATACAACTAGCTTCATCTTCAAAGATAAGGCAACTGGGATCCAGGGAAGGAAAGTAACTTCCCCAGTATCATGTGAACATGACTAGAATCTAGGTGTTTTGGCTCCAAAGCCAGGATTCTTCCTACTCAGTTTACTCTCTTTTCTGAACAATAATCATCTTAGGACAGCAGCTCTGGTAAGTTCCAACTGTAGTGTTCACAGACCTCTGTGGCTCATATGAATAGATAGTTTTAAAAAAATAAAAGCACACTTGAGCTAGGAAGGAGGCACTAAAACCTAATTCACTTGATCCAATTCGCATGATCTTCACTATCATTCCAAGTGATCAGTCCTACCCGTGTAGGCTCGTCACTAGCACTCTCCCCCAGCTGGGAGGTGCAAACAGCATTCCCAAGAAAACTTGTCAGTCTACTACCTCAAACCTCTATACTGCTGGTGTTCTAGCTTTAAACTTTTGAAACTGAAAATCAAAAGAAATTTGTTTCAACCTAAAAGTGACAGTTGCCAAGTTAAGGTAGCAGCTGTCACTGTAGCCTGGCGACTACAGCACTGATTTTGCAGTTACACAGATCTAGATTCATAACCAAGTTCTGCCACGCAAATAAATGTGTAACCCATGCAAATCAATTCACTTCTATAACTTCATATCCAAAATGGATAACTTCTCTAAAAAGGATCAAATGAGCTAACCAAGGGCTGAAAGTCCAATACAAAGAAAATAAAAGATACTACATTAACATCATTGTTAATCTCATGCCAAAGTCTTAGCAAACCAAAACGCTACATGCTCTGAACTCTTGATTATCTGACATAACAGCCCAACAAGTTGAATTTGGATATATTAAGGAAATGAAATACTGACTCTGGTTAGCTTAGTTCAGAGAGATCCAGATATTCCAGTTCAACTGTTGTAAAATAAGTAGAGGGTACAGCCTAGTTTAAAATGGTTCACACTGTTATAAAAGCACATGTATGTTTGGCTAACTTCAGTCTGACTTCACACACACACACACACACACACACACCCCGAGTTCACTTGTGATTCAGTCTAGACTTTTATCCACAGGCCTGCTTACTACAACAGGCAACCTGAGTGCAGGGAATAAGCCTGTTTTGTTCCCTTTTATATGTCTACCGCTAGTAGAAGTCCTGGCACCCACCAAATGCTCAGAAAACATGAATAAAATTAAATTTGTAGAAAAACTACTAAAGAGCCCTCCTATACCTCTAAGATTCAGGAATGAATCAAAAATGAGAGTACATGCCTTTAATCCCAGCACAAGGCAAGAGGACTGCAAGGCAAGAGGACTGCAAGGCAAATTCAAGCCAGCCTGGGTAACTTGTAAAGCAACAAATAAATAAATTTTTCTTTATTATTATAATAAACAAATAAATAAGGCTGGGAGTATAGCTCAGTGCAAAGGCCGTGGGTTCATATCCTAGTTACCCACTCCCCAAATAAAATTCAGGAGTGCTCATCTGGCAAAGAAAATGCCAATTATTTTCCTTACATAATTCGGCAGATTTTTCTAATTTCCAAATAAATAATAGTTTAACCACACACCAGATATCAACAGTAAAGTTCACACACATATGCACGAGCACATGTACACATACACACACACAAACACAAACACACACAACACACACATTATACTGTAATATTCTAAAAAAGTAGCATTCTAATATAGAGTAAAGAAAACCAGTTTGGGGGGGGTCAAGCAAATGGAAGGGATTCAAACGCCCAGTCTATCATCTCAGAGTCTTGTAATTTTTTGTGTGTGACTATGCAGTCCAAATTGGCCTTGAACTCACTGTGTACCCCAGGCTGGCCTCAACCTCATGGTGATCCTCCTGCCTGAGCCTCCTGAGTGCTGGGATTATAGGTGGGCACCATCACACCTGTCACAGTTTTGTGTATATTAATGAGTCAAACAATATACAATATCTCAGTCCCAGTTTCCACATCAGAAAAATAGAAACAAGTAACTCCTACCTCACAAGGTTGTCATATACCTAATACATGCAAAGCACCAAATACAGTAAGCAGTAAGCGAATTTTAAGACTCTGCTATCCCTTTTCTCACAGATGGCAAAAATGAGTGGCCAAATTATGCCTCCTGCTTTTCCAAAAGGTACACTATCAAGTCATACAGACAAGCCAGTTGGCTCCACTTCAAAGGATCAGTAGGTCTAGTGTAACCATTTTAAGGTGGACCCTTTCTTTGTATTTTTATTCATTTGTGGCACCTGAGATGGAACTCACAACCTCGTGCCTGCCAGGCAGGCACTTAAACCACTGAGCCAAACTCCCAGCCCTAATTTTTTGAGACAGGGTCACACTATGTAGTTCAGGGTGGCCTTGTACTCACATTGTAGCCCAAACCAGCCTCGAACTCATAACACTCCTCCTACCTCAGCCTCCCAAGTGCTGAGATTAAAGGCATGTGCCACCATGCCCGGCTAAGGTGGGCCGTTTCAAAGAACTCCACAACACACTGCATCAACCAGGCTCTGTCCTTTTCAGGAACTCTGCCCCTTCTCTCCTTAGACCTGCTTAAAATGACTTTGTCAAAAGGTGTGCAATGTCAAAGAAGAGCCACCTTTGTGATCAACCAGAAATACAGCATACAAGCAAAAGGCATTCTTTGAAAGCTCAAGCTAATGTACTAAACTTTAATGCAGCTGGGAGACTAGGAGACATACTGGTGTTATTTTGAAACTGTAAAAAAATAAAAAATAAAAGTAAGGACAGGGTGTAGCTCCACAGTAGACTGCTTGCCTAACACATATGAGGCCCTGTGTTCAATCACCAGCACCCCAAAACAATAATAATCTTTTTTAAAACATAAGAATTTAAAAATCTATGCACATGCTTTTATTTAAAATAATGATGATATATAAAATGAATGGAAAGGAACAAAGTCTTCTAGGTTCATTAATACCTGGTTACAGTCTATTCACACATGGAACAAAATATAGTAATAATTTGTCAATTTCAATCAACTAAGTACTTAATTCATTTTACTTGCTGAATACTCTCATTTATATACTAGTGAAAATAAAAACCTAAGCAAACAAAATTCCCTACACACTTCTACACGTAATTGCTTCATTCACTGAAATAAGAGTCAAAGAAGGCAATGTTTCAACCTTTTTCTCTTAAACAACTTTTCACTGGGAGAGATGAGTCAAAGAACTTTTTTTTTCTAAGACTTTGTTTTTCCATTTGCAACAAGGTAGGAACCCATACTTCCTCCCAGTCACCCACTCAACCACTCACACAGCATTCACAACACTGCTACTAAAATACACTGAATGATGCCTTTCACTGGTCAGTTTTTTAACAGAATGCAATAAAAGGAACCTGCACTTCAAGACTTTACTAACAACTATAATTCTTTCCTTACTTGAATTTCCAGTTTGAGAGAAAACTGGGTCAGCTCACTAAAAAGCAAGTGTAATGTTCAAGTAACCATTAAAAAAAAAAAAAAAAAAAAACAAAGATGCAAGACTAGTACAATGCAAATACCCATTAGACAGCACCCAGAAGGCATGCAAAAATGTCTCCTTTTCAACATTTTTGTTAAAGTTATGTATCACATGTAAGCAAGCTGCTTTTCCAAAGCTAAACACATTACACTGGAGCCTCGCTAAAACAGCCAATTCCTCTATTCTAAGACTACTTCTATAGAATCTAAAGACAACCAGGCCTTGTATTGAATTAACTCTTCAACGAAGTGATTAAGGTTTCAGTAGTTTTCTAAAGAAAGCAATCTGAATCAGTAAGCATATCAATGCTATTCAGAATGTCTGCCAATAAGCAAATAAAATCCCCAATCCAAAATGAAGGACTTATCCTCCTTCCTAGCCCCAGCTCCATTTAAAGGCTGTAAACATGAATAAAAAGATAACCTTGTGAACAGTGAAATTACCCATGTCATCAATCATATCCCTCTAACTCATTTACTAATTTTATACTCTTTTCCTAACACAAGACAGTCTCAGCAAGACACCAGGAATTTAATACTGCTTTTCAAAGAAAAGATATATCAAACTGCTTGGAACATGCAGTGATGAAAATTGAATACTGCTACTCACACCATATTGCTTAAACACATGCTTTCTCTAAACCAAACTTCACAAATAAAGCCACAGTATTTTTGGCCTTGGTCTCTTAGAAGTCATCCCAACAAGACAGGTTACTGGCTGCACTTAAGCTAACAGTTTTATCCTGAGCAAACCCATCCCACCCTCCCACCCCCATTGAAACAAAAAAAGTATTATTTTTATCTGTGGAATTCTCTGCCAGCCTCGGCCTGGAAAACTGGGTGGACCCTGAGGATAGGTGTCAGATCTGGCCTTTGTGAAGTGGCCCAAACTGACAATTACTGGCAGCATAAAGCTGTGATCTCTATAAACTTCAATTGGAGGTTTTATAACATTAGTGATTCCCTCCCTCCTCCTTTTCTGAAGGGGGAGAGAAAGAAACTCAAAAAGGAAAAGTTTCAAAATTGAAAAATCACCACTTTAATTATGAAACCCTCCCAACTCAACAACGGACTGTTAAAGATAGCCAAATAATTGTCAGGGTTTGTTTTTTGCTTTTGTTTTTGTTTTGGCACATGCACAACTATTAAACATGAGAATACAACTTCAAGGTAAAGTGAAAAGAATAAAAAGCAGGAGTAGAAAAGGGAGCAGGACAGGGCCCAGCTGAAGACCCACTTGGCTCTGAAGGGCCCCTCTTGGTACTAACTCCTCCATGTGGGGCACCCAGGCTGGAGGAAAGCAGAGGGTTACACAGAACATTTAGCAGACTTAACATTGGATTAAACACACTACTGCAAGTTTCAACAAATGTTCATGGCATACGTAAAAACACATTTACAACAAGAAAGAAGAGAGGCACCTGGAGACATCTGACACTGGGCATGCTCTGCAGGCAACTCAGTGCGCACATGCTCTCTACCAGGTTGGCGCAGCCTAGCCACAAAGACCTTGGCACAGAACACTGCAGGATGACAAAAAGGAAGGAAGAGAAGAAGCAGTTAGAGGCCGCAACAAATCACTCCTTCACACAGGCAACTTGAATGTTAGTTGGGGCAGGGGTGCACCCGTGGCGGTTCGGAGGTCAGGGATGGTCCTAGGCAGCTGACTGAACCCTTGGGAGAGGGCCCACTTTCCGTGCTACAAACAGGTTTCTGCCAACAACCACGAATTTCTCAGGATGCAGTGGACAGAACCAAGAGGGAGAGAGAGATAATATTTAAATGAAAACCCACTAAAGGAAACTATAAGTTTAAGTGCAAAACAAGATTAGTGGTGAGACCGTGACTATAATTTCATAAAAGTAAGGTTTCCCATCTATGTCATATACTCATCATTGCCATCATTGCTTCAGAAACTAGTATGTGACAGGCACTTTAAATGTGTTCCCTAATCCTTGCCACAGTGTAAGGAAACTGAGGCTCAGGGGCTAAGTGATTTGCACAAGAACACACAGTAAAGGAGAGAGCCAGAATTTCAAACTCTAGTTTGTCTGTGGTCAAGTCCCACATTCCTTCCACAAGACCAAGATGCCTTTATGATGTAAAAAAGGGGGGAAAAAAGTCTATCATCCCAACTTTTATCACATGAGTATAGTTTTATACTTCCCTAAAGTAAAATCGCATGAGACCTACAGCATAGGATAAAAGGAACAAGAAAGATGAGTAACAGGCCAGTGATGGCAAACCTTTTAGAGCTGTCAATGATATAAACTCCCCGGTGCAGCATGTGTGCCAGAGGTTCACCACCACTGATACAGGCAATATGAGAGCTGCTTAAAATACACCTGATTTTCACTGGCATCTTTATCTCTAACTTCTCAAAGATAAAACTTTGGAATATCAGCCGGGGGTGGTGGCGCATCCCTTTAATCCCAGCAGTTGGGAGGCTGAGGCAGGAGGATCATTGTGAATTTGAGACCAACCTGAGCTACAAAGTGAGTTCAAGGCCACTCTAAACTGCATAGTGAGATCCTGTCTCAAAAAATAGGGCCTGGGATTTAGCTCAGTGGTGTGAGCACCTGCCTGGCAGGCGCAAGGTTGTGAGTTTGATTCCTGGTTCAAAAAAAAGAACTTTGAAATATCACAATTTTTATTTTAGACAACTTCGTTTACAAAGTTCATCTGACATGACTAAGAATTAAAAGCTTAATTCTTTTACCCTTTTCCATCATTTTTTAAAAGCTTGCTAGTTTTAGGGATTAAGAAAAAAGTAAAATATAAAAATGGCATATATGCTATGGCTCCTATTTAATAGCTGTCAAACTATTCATGATATTCAGTACTTTTCCAGATCTAAAATTAATTTACTGTTCCCCCAAAAATCAATAATTATGCCAAAAAAAAAAATGAAGGTGAGGTGCTTGGGTTTAACCAAAATGCTCCACAAATAACAGACCTCATATAAACTTCCTTATCCTAGCTGTAATTAGGATGACCAAACATTTTCATTGGCCTGAGGCACTCTTGGTTTCTATTTATTGTGCCAATATAACTCTTACTCTCAATGAGTTCATGTTTGGGGCTAAATTCTATGATCACTCCAACTATAATACAAAGATGGTTTTGCTTTAAACCTGATAGACCTGGGTTCCTATCCAGCATCCGTCTCTTGGTACTTATAGCTGTCACATAATATACAGAATGCTGAAATTATTTAGAAAAGACATTTAAAGAACACAAAAACAGAGAAGTAAAATACTGAGCAGCTCTCTGGTAACAATAAAAACGCCACACATTTCCAACATAAGTATTTATCCCAAAGCTTACCATAATCTATAGAGTAGTAGTGTATCACTGATAACTCGATACACAGACTTCGTTGCCCCACACTTCATATTTGAAGTGCCAAGTGCGAGAAAGATGCTGAATACATTTTTACATATAACACAATGAAAGTAGCTGCCATTTATTGAGCTCTTGCTATTTGCTAGACAGCTGGCACAGCTAACTCTCACAATAACCTTTCGAAAGACTTCACAAAGCATGGCAGCATACACCTGCAATCCTAGCACTCCGGGAGGCTGAGACAGGATGATTGTAAATTCAAGCCCTGCCTGGGAAACTTAGCAAGACCCTGTCTCAAAATTTAAAAATCAATTTTTTAACAGGGTTAGAGATATATCTTAGTATGAAGGCCCTGGCTTCAATTCCTAGTACGAAAAAAAGAAAAGAAAAGGAGAAAAGTTGAGTTTTCATTTTACACATGAGGAAACTGATAATCAGAAAAGGAGACTGACTTATTAAAACAACTTGCCTGAGGTGTAAGGGAACAAGGGATATTTGACATCAGAGTTAGGAAAAAAGTTAACATTGCCTGATTACACTACAACAAGTTCTCTATCTAGATGTATTCTAGCACAAACTTATTAAAGGAACATTTGTATCAGAATGTATCAGAAGGGTCTAGGCACTGAAGTTACATGTTTATATTACATGAATTATTTACTTTAAATAAACTCCCAATATTCCTGAAGGTCAAATTAGAGGTGTTTTGTTTTGTCTTACAATTTTTATAGTTACACAAATCAAAGACTCACTCAGATTCCATGACAGAGTTTAAGGATCATCCCTGTATTCAGCAACTGACATCAAATTAGTAACGAAGTTCACTAGAAATCAAATTGCACTTGTTCAGTAAAGATAGTCCGGTTCCCTCTGCAAAGTTTAATATGTACTTATCTCCAAGTGCAATCCTAGTTATTCTGCTGATAAGTTTTTTAAGAGCAATTTTTGACATTCAGTAAGTCAAAAAATTATAGACTGAGAGCTGGAAAAAACCCTTAAAGACCGTTTGCTCTAACCTCCTATCCCTGATTTTTAATTAGTGGTTTAAAAAAAAAAAAAAACTAAAGTCAAAAAAAAGGAAAAATAACCTTCCCGAGGTTTTCCATACTTTAAAAGCTATTTTCAATATTTTAAAAACATAGAAAACAACATGAAGAAAAGTTTCTGAGAATTTGATTTCAAAGTATTAGACATTTATTACAAGTTTGATGTTTTCAAACATTTTCAAAGCTTGACAATGAACTTGCAAATTCAGGAAAAGGATTTTTAAAAGAACGCAGGAGGGTCTGACTGCCAAGAATTTACCTTGTAATATCTATGGTAGATAATGTGGGGTATTGAGACCATGTCAGTGTTTATTGAGGATCTGTTAAGTGTCAGCACCATACTAAATACCTCCTAAAGGCTACCTCAGCTCTTTCTCACAATAACTCTACACAATAGATATTACTTTTCCCAACATTCAGAAGAAAAAACACAGGTTCAAAGAGATGAAGTACTTCATTTGTCCAAAATCATTGGTGCTGGGTTGAAGCTGGGACTGCCTTAAATCAACTTCTGCATGATTTACACTATTTGTTTTAGAATAGAATAAAAGATAGTTTGATTCTAGGTATCATCCAAGCTGGTACTGTGATGTAACTGCCAAAATCTATCAACTAGAGTTCTCAACTCATCATCCTAGGACTGGTACCATCTAGTTTCAAAAGCAGTGTTATTATCCATCTGGTAAAAGTAAAGATAATGGTGGCTGAAAGGTTTTAGAACTCCTCTACTTTCATACTCAATTACTAAGGAACTAAGTGACCAACTACACTGCTTAAAAAGTGTATACTCAAAATAAAATGTCACTCAAAGAAATACACCCATTTTTTAAATACGGAAGTACATACATGCTCACCTAAACAAGTTTCCTCTTGCCTAATAGACCAGGAAGACTTTGATCCAAAATGAAAATAACGGATAAAAATAAAAGTTCCACATTCATCAACCTAAGCATTAAAATGCAGTCAGGACCAAAATAATTGATTCTCAACGCTTCCAATTTTAAATTGAGACACTTTGGCTTGGAAATCCCTGGAACAAACAGTCATCCATCATTCCTTACCTAAGTAATGAAAAAACGTCTTCACATTAGCTATACTTACAATGTAGATTGAATATTCATTCTCTCCCCCCAACAGTGTGTATCTTTAAGCTTCTCTGGACTACTATCTTATTGTTAAAATGTCTATTTATCTTGACACTGTGGGTATTTACCAACTTTAACAAATATGTAGTGACCTAATTATTAAACGAACAATATAAACCAAGCCTCTTTTCCCTTGAGGCTCTGACCTGGAGCTCAAGAGAAAGAGGAGGATCATCATGGAGGATAGAAAACTTCTAAGAAATGTTTGCTGTAGTTTCATATTTAGCTACTTTTGATGATCGGTGCTCTTAATTTAGGATTGTTCACAGAAAACAAGAATGAGTCACACTAGTTTCTGGTATTAACAGCAAGTACCCAATCAGATTGATTATGCTTGCAGATTCTATAGCCTAAGAAAATATTATTAGCCAAGTAACCTAATAGTTTTCCTGTTTTGCCACATCCACCATATAATCAAAAACCAAACTGAGAGCCACTCTGATACAAAAACACTTTAAGTTAGTTAAAGACAAGAATAACAGCTTTTGGCATTTTTCAAAAGCTAAAAGTTTATTAAAAGAGGTAGGGAAAAAAATGTCCTAGGCTCTCTTTCTATTGCCATAGGAACAACAAATCAAAAGGAAAAAGTGGTTGCAGGCACCTTGTCTTCTGATTGGCTGGCTGGAAGAAGTTCTCACAAAAGCTTAACTTGAGTCTGTTTCTAGATGGGACTATTTTGAATCTCCTGCCCTGATTCTTTCTCAAAGAGGCAATTCTTTTAAAAGCTACCCATGGAGGTATTTTATGTTAATCGTCTCTCTGTTATTCTGATCCAGAAACCTGCCTTACTACAGATTTTCTATAATCCTCTCCCAAATCTTTTCTCATTAAATCTCTTCCCACTGAATTATTACCAGCTTTTCCTAACTGCTATCATCATGCTTGAAGTAACCAAACTGAGTAGATACACTGTTCCATTCAACAAAAACTTACTTGACCTTAAATCTAGCTGCACAAAGAAAAGCAGTTAAGACATTTTGTCTATCCTCCAGAAGCTCATAGAAGGGAATGTTGAAAATGTCAACACGCACACACAAACACACACAGAGAGACAGAGACAGAAAGGAAGAGAGAGACAAGAGACAGAAAGGGGGAGAGACACAGGAAGGGAGACAAAGAGGGGAAGAAAAAGGGAGATAGAGGAAGGAGGAGAGAGAGAAAGAGGGAGGGAGAGGAAAAAAGGCAGGAAGAGAGGGAGGGAGAAAGAGATAGACTGACTGACTGATTGATTGACTGATTGATTCCAGGAATAAACAAAGCCAAAGAACTAAAACATGCAAGGATCTGCAGTCAAGTTAGCATTAAAATATTTTAATGTGTGTAAGATGTGAAGAAAGCTTAGAGACCTTGAAGGCAGCTAAATCACAGGATTTTCTTCTCTACCTTTCAATCCAAAGTGGGACCTCATCCTATAAAACAGCACTTCTTAAATTGTGTGCTGCAGCCCAGATATGGAGTCTCATTTTTATATCAGTATGTGCATAATTCTGCTTCAGTTCAACATATATATTGTTTCAACAGTATTTGTCAGAGTAATAGAAGTGGGCCATGCAACATAAGAGCTGGGGAAGAGAACTGGAGGTGAGATTCCTAGACCAAGAAAAACGGTGTGAATCATGATACCAAGTCAAAGCCAAGCCAATGCAAGCCAGTAACAAAGAAAATTCCTATGCTTCCTAGAATATGTGGGAAACAAACGAGAAGTCTATTCAACAGCAACTCAATGACAAAAGGTGGAAGTACAAAAAAACACGGATGATTTTATAGATCTGTGAATTCTGTTAAAGACTATAAGAGTGCTTTGAATCTTTTAATTCCTTCAGGTGAGACAGCAAAAAATGTTAGTATTCAAACCACTGTTAGAGATAGATAACGATGAGACAGCTCTTAAATTGTTTTCAGCAGAGGAATGAGCCTTGGCAACTTGAGAAAAGCATTCAGCTAGGCTACAAAGAATAGATACAAGTGCCAGTACTTACCAACTTTCATACTCAAACTCCTTTTCTGCCCATAAAACCTCCACCATGCCCCCTTTATATAAAACAAAAAGTGCCATTATAATGAAATAGAGGCTACAGGAAAAAATAAAAGATCTATTTCATGGCAGCTATTTGGTGTTAACACACTCTCCACTGAAAATCTCTGGCCAGGAACGGGGATTGGATCCTAAAGAGTCATCCAGAAAGAATGTGGGTTCGAGGGGCATAAACAATGCCAGCTCTCTAAAACTGGATTTGAGAGCCAGAGTCCCTATTCAGTTTCAAGCTTGTCCTGCTCATCAAGACAAAAAGCACAAGCATTAAAGTTAATCCAAATTAGGAACTGTTCTACTGTCTCATTTCTTCAACTGTTGCTTTTCAAGGAGCAACATTATCTGCAGTGAAACACTGAGAACCTAGGATTCTGCTGCTGAACAGCTGATGGTAACTTATAAAGAAACAGCACCAATGTAAGTGCACTGGTTTAAAATCAAGAACTGAGATAGAGTATTTAAGTGGCATAATAAAAGTTCACAACTTCATGGCATTTTTCATAGCCTTTTAAAGAACTGAATATTAGCCTAGAGTCTTCATGTGTAACACACTTTCTTTTGCAAATAATCACATTTTATTTTAACAGATTTGACAGTAACCATGTGACATACAATTAAGACAGTTAATATTTTATTTCTTAGCAACTTTTATTTTAGAATTACATACTTATTTGTCATCCACATCATACTACAGTGTATTCTCAGGCCAGGATACATAGTAAGGAAAGAAAATGGCACAGGGAAAAACAAAGGGAAAAGAAAAAGTAGGAAACGAATGAGAAAACCTGAAATTTGTATCTCCCAAGTTTTAATGAATTACACATAGTCAAACCATAGTGATGTCAGGACTCAAAGTCAGAGCCCAAACTGTCCTCACTCACTAATATGTTTAAATTACTTCTAATGTTCAAGCAACTGTCTCATCTTGAGTGGTTATTGGAGATAAAACACTCAAACCCAAAAGCTAACAAAACTACAACGGCAGCCAGCTGTAGCAGCACACACCTGTAATCTCAGCACTCAGGAGGCTTGAGTCAAGAGAATCACGATGAGCTCAAGGCCAGCCTGAACTACATAGCAAGACCATGTCTCACAACAAACAAACAAACAAAAAAACACTACAATGAATCTTTATGGCCATCTTTGGTAGAAGGAAGAGCAATTTTCTTTTTCTCTTAATTAATTTTTTTATTATGTATTAATGTGTGTGTTTATTTTGTGGTGCTGGGTATCAAACCCAGGGTCTCACAAGACAGACAAAAGCTCTAGCACTGAGCCCTAACCCCTGTTTCTAAATTTTTATTCAGCCACATTTTCTGATTTTTCTCCAATGACCACCGAGTGTTTAAGTACCATTTTAAACTACCTTGTAAAAAAAATTTTTTGTTTCAGTTTGGGACTTGGGGATTTTGTTTTTTGTTTTTCCTATTTTTGTGGACCTGGGGATAGGACCCACGGTAGGCAAGCACTCACTCTTATCACTGAGTTACATCCCTAACCTACATTGTGTAATTTTAATGTAGCCTTACTTTAACTATCAAGAGTAACTTGAAAACTTAAATAAAAACAAATTATTTTCCAGTGAAGTAATTTTGAGTACTTGCTAAGCAGCTGTCATTAAAATGTGTAAAACTACCTAGTAACCCTTGAAAAGAGCAATGAACATCAAAATTATAATGGTTTATTTCTGAGGAAATCCAAGGCGAGAAATCATCTTTGTCCACTTCACAAGTACCAACCATAATTCAAAAATATCACAGGTTTTTCAGAGCTCTTACAGAAGGTGGAGAGGAGAAGGATTAAATGTTTGAGAGGGGAAGTGGAATCTCTATTCTAAGCAGCATGACAGAGAACAGGATGTAACAAAATAAGCTATTTCCGGCACAGCCACATGGGTCCTAAATTGTACTAGGACCAGTATGAGATTCAGTTGCCAAGGAGGAACAGAGTCCACCAGCAAGTTCCAGGTCCGACCAGTGTGAACCCAGTCCCAGTGGGGTTTATCCAAAATCCATAAATTCCTGAGACTGAAAAGAATTTAACAACAGTTAAATTAAGGATATCTGGATTTTTGTCAATGAGCATCTGTGGTCCACTTAGGAATGTTGTTCAAGACTAGGGGAGACCACTGAACTATAAGTTAAGCCTCATTTTCAAAGAAAATGATAAATGAGACGAAAGTTCAACAAAAAAAGATAAATTAGGAGGATATAAATTGAGTGCTGCACAATTATATTAATTCTCACGTCACCTCAGACCAGACAGACACTTGAGTCTTACAGAGGAAGAAATGTAACACCAAAAATATCAAATAACTTGTCGGAGGTCGAAAGCAGCAGAACTGCAATTCTGATTCCAAAATTCCTATTTGCTTTCCTAATCTAGACTTCTTGTCACCTCCTTTACCTGACATTAAACTCCCTGAAGTAGTAAGCTCCCCTGGTTTATTTTCAAAATTTCTCTACTTGTCACTAATCTATACTGCTGATGGAATTGTAACTGTGAAATTGGCACAATTTCTGAGAGGCAACTCTGCAATACATAGTCAATACTTACAAACTTGTGTGTCATCTGACTCAGCAATTTCACATGTAAGAAACTATATTAAGGGAAAAAAATAACAGAGAAGTCCAGAAATACAGCTAAGATGTTTGTCATAGCACTATTCATTATAACAAAGGAAAAATGCCAACACCAGGGATCGGTTTAATAAATTAGAGATTACACAGGAGACGGAATGTCTCCAGCAAATAAAAGCCATTTTGTAGAAGCATACTGCACTGTAATCCCAGCACTTGGGAGGCTGCGGCAGGAGGATCCAGGAGGACTGTTGCAAGTTCAAGACCAGCCTGGGCTACAAAGTGAGTCCAAGGCCATCCTGAACTGCATAGTGAGACACTGTCTCAAAAAGAAAGACAAAAAAAAAAAAAAAAAGCACAGTGTAGACCTAGAAAGAAGTTTATAATATGTAGGATAAAAGTTCCAATACATTGGGAGAGTTCAAGAAACATAAAGGAATAAAAGCAATAAATTAGGACTTATATTATGATCTCACTTTTATTTAACGAATACTGTACAGTGGTACACACCTGTAACTCCAGTGCTTAGGAGGCTGACGCAAGATTACCAAGAATTTGAGGCTAGCCTAGGCTCTATAGTGAGTTCAAGGTCAGCCTAAACTACATAGTAAAATCCTGTCTCAAAAACAAAAAAACAAAAAAAAAAAAAACAAGAAGTTTTTGTCCACAATATTTTTTCAGACGCAGTCAATACACAACTGGCAATTCCAGGCCACCTCAAACAATACTGACATTTTCACCATTATCTGGGCATCTGTCACAGCAACTTGTCCCTTAATTCTACACCACTGTCCCTCAATGGAGATGGAAAGTAGGTAGGATAAAGACAGCTATCAGAGTTTAGCTGTACTGAGTTGACAAAGACACTACTCTATGTTCATTTTAATGCCAGTGGCTTCCACATAGCCCAGTAAGAATATGCGGACAGAAAACTCTTGAGTATTGGTGTTTTATCCTATGAAACTGCTAAAAATGTGACAATCCATGCTTCATACTACATTACACCCGAAAGGAATTCCAAGTGGGAGGAACTAAAAACCTTGATGAACCCTTCTACACTGCTGGTAGAAAAGTAAACTAGTACAACCACTATGGGATCAGCATGGAGATCTCTCAAAATACTAACAATAGCAATACCGTTTGATCCAGCTATACTATACTACTCCTTTGTATATTCCCAAAAGAATTAAAGATAGCACACAACAGTGATACATACACACTGCATGAATCTTCGAGGGCCCAGGAGCAGAATGGTATGGCTTGTGTTTAGATGTCCCTCCAAAGACTCATACAGTTGGTTATAGGTGAGGTAGCTAGAGATAAGAGTGTGTGACACTGGAATTGATTTATGGTGCAATGCTAGGATCACGGGCACTAGAACTAATGGTGTGAGTGCTACCTGTCCTAAATAGCCTGGATAACATGTAAAGGATAGAAAGAGCTGTGGTCATCCTTGTTGCTTTGCTACCTTCCGCCTACTATGAACTGTTTCTCCTCTGTGACACTTGTCTGCCATGCCACCTTGCCTTAAAGTAAGCCAATTATGGGTTGAAACCCCTACAAACTGTGAGCTAAATAAAACAGCCTTTCCTCCTTTAACTTTGGGTACTTTATCACTTTATGCAAAAGGCATTTAGTTTATCTCTAAGAGTTATTAAAGTCCTAACAGTTTTAGCATTGCTGAAAAGTCCAAGTCAAAGTCTCCTCCAAGATTTAAAGCAAACTCTTAGCTCCAAGCCTCTATACAAATGAGAAGAAAATTAAACAGTTCCAACATTCAATGGCACAAGACAGACATTTCCATTCCAAAAGTTATAAACAGGGGATAGCAAGGAATGGGAACAAAGCAAGACCAAAACCCAGCAGGGCAAACATTAAATCCTACAGTATCACTTTCAGCATCCCCAGCAATCAATGTCAAATTATGAAGTCCAAAGGGCTTGAGTGGCTCCACCCCTATGGATTGCCAGTGGTTGGAGCTCCCATGGCTTCCCTCTGGGGTCAGCTCTGTTCCCTCCTTGCAGTTTTCCTCAGATGAGCCACATTCCTGGCTCTACAAATTTCTGAAGTCTCTACTGTACCTCTGGCTTCACACTCACAACTTCACACACTGCCCTTCAAGAGCACACCATCTGGCCTCCCAGGCCTTCTTCTGAAATCTGGGTGGAAGCCTTCCTGACCCCACAACTCTTACATTTGGCATGTGCCTAAAACCAGCACTACAAGGATGACGCCAAGGTCTGCTGCTAACTGGAGCGGTAGTCAAGCTTCCTTCTCTCTTGGCTATAGGGGTCCAGGGCCTACAAACCAAATCCCAAGGAAAAACTGCCCTAGACCACCAACATTTTGGAACATGGTGCTCTGGGGCTATCTTCTCAAAAAAAGTCTTTCACTTCTGCAATTTTGAGGCTGCAAAGAGGAGTCCTGCTGCTTCTTGTGATGCCCGCAGGCCATCTTTTCTGTTGTCTTGTTCTAAAATACTTGATTTTTCTTGCTAGCCTTTTCAGCGACCAATTTCTCCTCTGGAGCCATCTTTGTAGGTCACAACTTTACTGAAGCTTCCTTTCTGACAAACTCAAAAAGTTTTAAATCATTCTGCTAGGCTCTTTGCTCTTAGTTCCCAATATAAATCTGGCTAAAAGCCTTCAACAGCAGCCATACCACCACTTCAACATTAGACTTAAAATTTCTTCTGCAAGATTAATTAGTCTGTGGCCCTTAATCTCAGTCTCGGGCAAAGTTTCTGGACACAGGCAAAATGCCGACAAACTTTCTGCCAAGACATAACACATCATCTGGACTACAATACCCAATGTGGTCCTTCCCAGCAAAAACCTCCTGCATGTGGTCTGTACCTGCAGAATTTCTATAAGCCTTCTGGTATTCTTATCTCTGACCAGAATCTCCTATACAGGACAGCCTCAGGCATTACAGCTCTACTTTTCCAGCTGGCATCTCCAAATCTTTCCCAACTCTTCCCCTTTCCATAAGCCAGTTCCAAAGATTCCTGAACCACATGGTCAGGTACAGCCACATCAACAACCTCACTTCTCTGGTACCATATGCTGTCTTACTTACTTTTCTCATTGCTGAGACAAAATATCTGGCACCCAAAATTAAAGCAGGAAAGGTTTAGTTAGCTCACAATTTGTAGAGGTTTAATCCACAATTAGCTGGTTTCAAAGCAGGGAGGCATGGCAGACAGGCATCATAGAAGAGAAACAGTTCATAGTGGGCAGAAGGTAGCAAAGCAGCAAGGGATGACCAAGCTCTTTCTATCCCTACCATTAATCCTAGCACCCTTGATCCTGGTATTGTACCATGAAACAATTCCAGCATCACAGATTCTGGATCCAGCCACCTCTGAAAAAGTCCCACCTATGACCTCACGAGGCTTTAGCCATAACACACACCCATATGTACTGTGCAATTCACAATAGGTAAACTGTGGAACTAGCCTAGATGTCAACAGATGGGAGAAAATGTGGCACATATACACAATGGATTATTACTATCATAAAGACAAAATCACATCATTTGCAGGAAAATGGGTGGAAATGGTAGTCTCATATTATCATGTTTTCTCTTGGCAGGGGAGGGACAGGAAACTAGAATGTAGACTTCTGGAGATGAAGATGGGGATCAATGAAAAGAACAAAAGAGAGAGGGCAGAAATATGGCGATGAAAATAGTCAAAATATTATAGGTATGTGCCAATACACCAAAATGAATTTCATTACAGTAAGTCCCTGACTTACAAACATCTGAGTTGCAAACTTTCACAAATGTACTATATAAGGCTCATTTTGCCACATATAAATGAATCTGACTTACAGTCTCGGGGAACAAACTCATAAAGCAGGGACTTATTGTATACAGTATTACTAGTATGCACTAATTTTTAAAGTACACAGCTTCAGGTATTTTGTCACAGCAACAGAAAACAGACTAACACACCATCCCAGACATAGGAGTTGGCTGCATACCTACCAGGACCTTCTACTTATCTTCCTCATAAAATTCATCCTCCTCAAAAAACTTCAATCAGAGAATTTCTGTACATGTCTGCACAGGGTCCTAATTGCCTTATAACATACCAAGCTAAAATCTTTACCCTATTTTCACATAAAGAGAGTACAAGGTTTAACATGTTTCCAAAAGCATGTAAGAACATATGAAAAGTCAAAACTTTTTCTTCCTGATATAAGAAATACTCTCATTGTATCTAGGAAGAGCTATCAGTTTCAAGAAGATGACTTTAGCCAGGTATGGTTGCACAGCACAGAATCCCAGCACTCTGAAAGACTGAGGGAGGATCATGAGTTCAAGGCCAGCCTGCAGCTAAGCAGACCCTGACTCAAAGTACAATAAAAGGGCTGGGGCTATGGCTCCATGTTAGAACACTTCCCTAGCATGCACATATCCCTGCATTCAAATCACCAGTTGGGAGGATCAGGATTCCTACAGTACAAAATATTTTAAGGAAATACAGTTTCATTGTCTTCAATAATATCAAAACAAGTGATATTTTAAAAATCTTTTGTAGATTTATCCCTTCCAAAGATTTTCAAAGTTTCCATCATCTGACATGATCCCTGTCTTCACTGTGAGCTCTGCATAAGCACCTGTAGAAGGAAAACTGGTCCTAAGAAACCTGTGAATTCAAACTTTATACCAATTAAACCCTCTATTCTTAACAGTTTATTTTCCAAATACATATAGTACTTATTTTCAGAGACCGAACCAGTCCCTATCTCAAATAAGAAAATATTCCAAGATGGTTGTCTTGATGTATAAAATTTTATAGACACACAAAGATTTCAAGTAACAGTGGTAATCAAAATTGTCCTCCTTTATTTAGAATAATGAAAAGTTAACTGACAAAGCTACTATATACAAAGGGGCATATTTTACCATCCTGTAAATGATTTCATAGAAAACTTTATACTTGCTTTCTTATTAGCCCACTGTTCCTGTATCCTAAATTGACCCTGGTTTCAAATAAGAAAGCTGTGTGCCTTATAGTCCAATGCGCACTAAGAACAAATAATCTGTCTTTCAGCTGGTGCAAAGACAGCCTTAGTAAAGGATTCCTGTTGCTTGCTGCACAGCAAGGATGTCTTTGATTCCCTTCACATTTTCTGGGCAAGGGGAGTTTTCATTGCTTGAAGTCAGGAATTTCGCTGAATTCTGGAGCTGAAAGGGATTTTATAATCATTTTGTTTATATTCTTAAAATATTTTTCTAGCCCAAGTCTTCTAAATCTCTCACCGTGTCCTGTTAGTATATACTCCCTTGAAAGCACTAGATCGCAACAGCAGGTAATTACTGCTAAAGGCAGGCTATGACAAAGTGAGGCTATAGGTGTATACCTTTTTTTTTTTTTTTTTTTTTGCATGTGTACATGTGAACATGGATAGAATAGAACACTCTGGAATTTCTCACATAAAGGAAATAATAAAGGCCTGATATAAAGGCCTCACATAAATTTCAGAGACACTGGACTGCTTGTCAAAACCCTTTTTAAACTTCAATTTTAACAGCTTTATAAATGACTTGGCTGTCAGTAACCAGTCAAAATATTCTACAAAGCACACAACACAGGGGTAAGGATCATAATACATTTTTCAATAATACTGAGAAAATATAGAATTAAGAGGAGAATAAGAAGACAAATCTA
>RJWM01017875.1:0-42114 GCA_004363535.1 Dasyprocta punctata | reverse complement strand
GCAAAAGATAAAGTTGAAATCCAGTAGAAACCTTTAAAGGTCTTCAGTAACACTTTTCATGTTTTTACAGCAAGACTGCTTTTAAGTTGATATGTTACTGTATTTGCAGTGTTTGAGAACCATTTTGGGCCCCCCTGAAGCTCTAGAAATTTACTGTATTTCTACTAATTTTCATTAACTTTGTTCTATTCCAGAGAGTGGGATTGGTGGAGTACTAGTTTAATTAAATTCAATAAATATTTAGGGGTGATACAGTTAGTTCTACTCTCAGAAGTAGAGTAGAAGTTTAAAATATAATTCCTATGTTTCAGGACATTTCAGATTCCATGACCTATTTGTGCAAAGAAATATGCATGTGAATAATGCAAAATAATGTAAGAAAAAGTGGTCAAATGTGATTGGGCATCCCTGCTAGTAAAATATTTTGGAGTTTGTACCCCTAAATAATAACTGCACACTACTATATTATTTATAAACATACCTCAAAAGAAACTTTTAAAGGGTGAGATTTTTTTTGAAAACAATCAAGTACTACAAATAAGGGGGAAATTGAACATCAGGAGTTGAACTCTGCAGTCTTTTTCAAAAAAATTCTCACCCTTTAAAAGTTTCTTTTGAGGTATGTAGTAAAGATTAAATTTACAGACTGCAGAGTTCAACTCCTGATGTTCAATTTCCCCCTTATTTGTAGTACTTGATTGTTAACTTGTCTGAGCCTTCTTTTCCTCATCTAAAAAATTCATAAAATCGTTTTGAGGGTTACAGAAATGAATCCTTGCAATAATTTATCTCAATCCTGCACATGGCAAGTTTGTAACAATTTGTTGCTATTATTAGGAGTGTTTCTCAAGAAAAGAATTCCATATTTTGCAGGAGCAAACCAAATTTCAGATACACATTATTGCAACCCCAGTGGCATTCTTCCTCTCTCAACCCCACTCCTCCACAACTGTAGACATCAAGTTTGTTACCAAATAGAACACTGCTTCTCAGTCTAAAAATGTCTGCCTACAGGTTCAAAGCCTCCTCACAGTTTTTGGTTTAAGAAGTTTGAGTGGATAATTGTTTTCATTTGTCCAACCAAATGGTTCACAAAACAAGGATGCAAGCCAACCCTAAAGAACCCCTACCCACTGGAGATCTTAGAGCCATGCAAAAATGGAAATAACATGTCATTGGTTTATAGCTGAAAAGAAACAGTGACAAGTATACAAGCAGATTAAAGATGACATCCCAAGAGAGGAAGTTAGAGAGGGAGGCTGCATGTGGAACAGACTTCCTAACCTAGGGCAGACTTGCTTGCCAAGAATGATGGATGGGGAATTGTTACTAAACAGATGGAGGATGTGAGGAAGAAGATAGGACAAGGCAGGAGGTGAGAAAATGGTAGAAGCCAAGTGGCTAAAAGAGTACCATAGATTTGGTGTCAGTTGCAGCAGGAGCTGGTGGAGAAGGTCATGAGGGTTCTGAGCATTGGTGACAAAGTCAGGCATATATCAGTTCCACAGTTCTGTACCACTAGCCTGGTCACAAGACAAGAAGTGCAACTAAAGATAAAAAGCATGGTCCAGTCCCCAAAGGCAAGGGCTTGGGAAGAGTTGGTTGAGTATCTCAGGCTGCTATACTCCTGTTCAGAGAAGCAGGTCTAGTCATAAAGAAAAACTGAGGCAGATGCAGGCATATCATATCTGAGTCAGGTAGCCCCAACCACTACCAGACAGCTTGGCTGGCCATTGGAACCTCTGATCAGGTTTCCAAGGATGTAGGACAATCCTATAAGTGGTAGTTGCCTGTCTTTGCTGTTGAGATGGCTGATCTTCTAGGCCAGTGTGACCTAGGTCTTCTAGGCTGGACAGACTTTGATTCTGTTCAAATGTATGAGCACATTCATTCTTTTTAATCTTTGAGACTAACCAGGCTCTCTGCTAGTCTTTGGGAACATTGTAAGGAAGGACACACACACCATCCTTACTCCTATGATGCTTGCAATCTTGAGCGAAGTCAGAAAAGCATGGATGAGGAGTCAGCTGTGAGACTCAGTGGGGCCAAAGCCCTTCCAGTGCAAGTTAAAGAGCCCAAGACTGAGCAGCCCATGTCACCTCCTCCAAGAACATTCCCGTCTTTCCCAGTATTTCTTGTGGTGAGGGGTGGGGGTTTGGGACTCTTCTGTATTTCTGAAGTGCTTTTGAAGCACTGTAGTTTTGTGTCTGCCCCAAGACTATAAGCATCTTGCAAGAAAGAGGAAGAAACATGTCTTCCCCTTCTTCATCTCTGTTTTTTTTAAAAAATTTAAGTATTTTTAGTACATGTTTGAAGTACATAATGATTGCATTCATTGTAAGGAATTGATATGTATACATAATATATCTTAATTCTTTCTACTTCGTCTTCCTCCCCATCCCTCCATCTTTAGATCTCCTTTCCATTTGCATCTACCTCCATGTTTCCTATTACCTATCTTTTATTTTGTTCTTTATTTATATTTTGGATTTCTCATATAAGAGAAACCATGAGATTTTTAAACTCCCTTGTCTGATTTATTTCTGAATTATATGGTCTCAAGGTGCATGCATTTCATCTTTGTAACCTCAATCTCTAGTTGTGCCTAGCTCTCAGCAGCTCCTTTGGGTATTTATTGACTAAATGAGCCCTATGGGTAGTAAGGAAGCTATGTGGCCATGTACTTAGCTTATTTTCTGCAGTTGGTCAGAAACTCTTGAAACCCAAACATCCTTCCTTTCTGATTCTCCTGTAATGCTCCCCAAGGGTTAGCCCAAAGTCCTGTACAGTGTATGCTTTATAAATGTTGGTTGACTGACACTGTTGAAGAAGTTGATCTTTATGACCCTAATTCCTGCTTTCAGTTATCCAGTTTGGGGGAGTGGGTCTTGATGTCCAGTCTCTCATATCCATATTTCTTCCTTCAAAAATTGCAACAAACTAGTAAAATGACTCCTCTTTGCAAATGTAAAGGGAGGGTATTCTGAGGCCAATTCATTGTCCCCAAGTAATTTGAATTCTTGAGCAGTTGAGAATGATAATGAAATAACAACATACTGTACTAGGTCCTATTCTGAGTTCTCCATGTGTATATGAACTTCCCATAACAGCCCTGAAAGGTAGGCAAAGTCAGTGCCCCTACCCCAGATGGGAAGGCCAACCACAAAGAGAATGACAGAAGTGGATCCATCCACCTGGCTCCATGTTCACAGTTACCCTGCTCTGGAGCTGCTGCTCACAGGAAAGAGATCAGGAGAGAATCAACAGGCATCTAAAAACAGCTTTGCTCCTTGTGGTCCTTAAATTCTGACACACACAAGAATCTTGTTACTCAAGATTTCTTTGAGGTCAATTAAATCAGAATTTCTGGAGGTGGGATCCTAGCACAAGTATTTCTAAAAATTCCCCGGGTCATTCTCAGATGCAGCCAAATTTGAAAGTCAGTGCTTTCTGCCCTTTCTGCTAAAGTGCTGACAATGGACCAGGAGTATCAGCCATACCTAGGAACTGGCTAGAGATGTAGAGTTTCAGGCCCTGCCCCAGAACCTGCATGATTCAAACCTGCATTTGAATAAGGGCCCCCCTTATGACTCATTTGCAAAAAGTTTTTGAAGAACTGCCCTAGGGCTCAGGTGTTCAAATTCTTGTTATTCTTATTGTAATCCCAGTACTGAATATTGTAATTCCTTATAATATTATAATCCCATATCTCGTGCTCCTCATGGTCTGGGAAATTATATTTCTAATCTGACTGATACATTATTGGAATTCTGGCAGATTACCACCTCCAGTGCAACCCATGGTAAGGATAAAGACACTAAGATGTGTTCATAGTTACAGGCAGTCAAGGGGTCCTGAGTTTGGTCCAGATGAGGATTAATGACACAAAGGCCCTGATCCAAGGCCTCCCCCAGAATTTATTTTCACATGAAGAAAGGACTGCCTCAAGGGTGAGTGACAGTGAGAATGGCAGGAATTACGTGAGCAAAGTGAGCTAAGTTGGCCAGATGGAGAGCAAGCACCTCTGCAATATGCAGGGAGAAGTGTATATAGAAAGACCAATCTGCATAACTTGATTGAGGTAGCATTTGAATATTTTAGGAGACTGTTGCTTCAGTTGCTGATATGTAAACTTTTGTGCCCTAGAAAGTCATAGCCTCGTATCTTGGGGCTCAAATCCAGTTGACATTCCTGGAGCTATATGGCTGTGCTATCCTGCTGGAGAACATGATGGAAGGAAACAGGAAGCTGTTGGATGGCCTGAAAGATTACACATCTGTACCTTAGCTAGCCATGTTTGCAGTGCTTAGAGCCAATTGAAGGGAGAAGGAAATAGCAGAGCCAGCTCTGTACATAACAGTACATGGAGACAGAGTTTGGTTTAATTAATGCTGAAGCAATTGTTTGGCAGTCAAGGGGAGTCACCCAGTTTGTCTCCTACAATTCTACCTGGGCTTCTATTATTAAGTTAAAGTCCTTAATAAACCAGAAAGCAATGGTCAGTGGGAGAGCTTGGCTTGTTTCTGGGAAGACAGGAAAGGAATGTCAGTGAGAAGAGAGGAAGAGAATGTCTTGGGCATGGCTGAAGGGGGCAGAATAGCTTGGTACAGTAGGAGGAAGTCACATGACCTTGAGAAATTACTTAACCTCTCAATCTATTTTCACACCTCTAAGAGAAAATTATTTCTGTTTCGCAGGGTTGTCATGAAAATTAACTGAGCAACTGACAAATACTGCTATGACAGTAAGGATCTATAGTAGTGATTTATTGTTGCATTAAAAAGTTATTTCAGGTCTTGGCAGTTTAAAACAATAAAAATTTACTATACCACATTTTCCGTGGGTCACAGACCTTAGCTTAGTGGTTTTGGCTCAGGGTCTTGCATGAAGTTGTCTGGGCCTGTAATTATCTGGAGGTTTGATTTGAGCTTGGAGATCTGCTTCTAAGATGATTCACTCACACAGCTTTTGGTCGGGGGAGAGAAACCCCACCCTCGCCTCTCCACCAACCCAGGAACCTCAGCCCAAGGAACTCGAGATGCCTGGCCCATTCACCTGCACTGCGGCATGGGCAGTAGTGCAGTGCCCATGATTCAGTGACCAGCTTGTCCAGATGAGCCCAGGGTAAATGCATTCTGACAAGGGGAAACACTTTGCATACAAAGCCCTAATTTATGATTGGTTCTATTATATAAATATAGACTTACTCCTATGGGCTGTAGTACAAAATCAACAATTACCACAGTTTGTCAATTTCTAAATTGTGTTTGGTGCTATCATTATTGCTTATTGTACTACTGTAACTAAGATATCATTATCTGCTGTAATCAGTTGTCCTGCCTTGTGTAGCAATATTGGGAAGTAATAACCTTAACACAGCCCTATACCAAAAGACTGGGAAACCAACATTCCACTCTCAATTAATTGGGAAGTTAGGATCTTTGAACAGACACAAATCGAGAATCTCCCACACACAGAAGATATCCTTGAACAACAGATTTTTCCTAGAGAGGCCTTGATACTAGTGGTACTGCTACTTACCACCAAAACTTGCAAGGATCATGACAGAAAACAAAATAAAAATAAAAGTATCTTGAAATAGAAAATGTCAAGACTAAGGAGCAAAATGCAATCTCAGACCTCTAGCCCACCCAGAACAAGCCCAGGAGGCATAAACATACAATAAATTGATAGTCACACACCTGAAATTCTGAATGGTAGCAACTGGAGTAAAGAAACAACTCTGTGAGACATAGAGGAAATCGTATCAGAAGTAATCGCTCAGGTAAAAAAAGAAATGACAATCAAAATGAAAAATTGCAAGCGTATCTAAAGAAACAGATTTTAAAAATAGAGCATAGGAAAATGATGGAAACCTTGAATGAAAATATAGGAATGAAATAGAATGCATTAAACAGATTCAAAGAGATGTTCAGGAAATTAAAAATTCCATTGAAAGCTGGCAAAACTGCTTGCAAGAAACTGCTTGCAAGAAACTGAAGATAGACTTTTAGATCTTGAAGACAGGATTGCAACTAGCAATCATGAAAGGAAAGATCTCTTGGGCCATGGGTTTGGCTCAGTGACTTAAGCGCCTGTCTGCTGGCAGGTGTGAGGTTGTGAGTTTGATCCCTGGTGAAAAAAAAAAAAACTCTTAAAAATAACAAAGATCAACAGCTGCAAGGTGATGCTAAGAAAAACAACAGAAGGCTGATAGTGTCAACGAAAAAGAAGGAGTCAACACAAATGACATATAAAAACTATTTGCAGAAATAATAGCAGAAAATTTCCCAAGCATGGGAAAAGAACCTGACATACAGGTAAGTGAGGCATATAGATTTTCAACAGCCATAACCCAAATAAATCTATACCCAGACATATAATAATCAAGATCTCAGAAATTCAGCATAAAAACAGTAATAAAAGCTGTTAGACAAAAGAAACAGAAACAGATTAGTTATAAAGGAAAGCCCATCAGAATCATGGCAGACTTCTCAACACAAGCTCTCAAGTCAAGAAAAGCTTGGAGTGAAGTATTTCAAGCCCTGAAAGAAACAACTTTCAACCCAGATTGATGTACCCTGCAAAACTATCTTTCAAAATTAATGGAGAAATAAGATACTTCCATGACAAAGAACAACTGAAGAAATTCATGACCACCAAACCAACCCTAAAAGAGTACTGATTTATATTCTAGAAAGAAATAAAAATGGCCACAATTCCAAGAGCAACAACAGAGGGAAACCACAAAGCAAGGCAAACAGTTAAACAGATGAGAAAAGCATGGAACTAACAGCAGGAAGATAACATGACAAAGATAAGCCAATACATATCAATTACAACAATTAATGTAAATGACCTCAATTCACCAGTGAAAAGAAACAGACTGGCAGAGTGGATCAAGAAACAAAATCAAACAATATACCGTATAAAAGAAATATATTTAACTCAAAAGGAAATACATAGACAAAATCAAAAGATGGAAAACAATATTCCATGCAAGAGGAACCTAGAAAAAAACAGGAGTAGCTATTCTGTTTGCAGACAATGTGAACTTCAAATCAAAAATTATCAAAAGAGATAAAGAAGGTCACTTCATACTTGCTAGGGTAAAACTTCAAGAGAAAGAGATAACAATCATAAATATATATGCACCAAATATGGGAGCACCCAGCTGTGTAAGACAAATATTAATAGACCATAACATGGTTATTCAAATAAATCAAATAAACAATAACATGGTTGTAACAGGAGACCTTCACAAACATTGTCACAAAGAGACAAATCAACTAGACAAAAAATCAGCAAAGAAATAATAGAACTAAACCAAACATGTGAACAAATGGCCTTAATAGATGTTTACAGAGTGTTCCACCTAACAACATCAGAATACACATTCTTGTTAGCTGCACATGGGACGTTCTCTAAAATAGACCATATACTATCCCATAGAACATTCCTAAGCAAATAAAAATAATTGAAATGATCCCATGCATGTTATCTGACCATAGTGCAATCAAATTGGAAATTCATGCCACAGGAAACCACAAGAACTTCATTAACACATGAAAATCAAATAACACCCTCTTGAACACCAATGTGTTACAGATGAAATTAAAGAAGACATTAAACAATATCTATAATCAAATGAAAATGCAAATACAACTTACAGCAATCTGTGGGATGCAATGAAAGCAATCCTAAATGGGAAATTTCTAGCAGTGAATTCTCACATCAGGAAAACAGAACAAGCACAAATAAATGGCCTAATGCTGCACCTCAAGCTACTATAAAAGAAGAGCAATTCAAGCCCAAAGCTCATAGAAGGGAGAAAATTACAAAGATCAGAGCAGAAATTAACACAATTGAGACTAAGAAAACAATACAAAGAGTCAAAGAATTGAAGAATTGGTTCTTTGAGAGAGCAAATAAAATGGATAGGCCCTGTTATGGTTGATACACTGTGTCAACTTGAGAAGTTTAGAAGTTTAACTGAGAGACTCAGCAGGGAACCAGGGTTCTTACTTTGTAAATATCCTCATCCTGTGCAAATGAGGGCAAGGAGATTTGGTGAGTGCTATGTCTGCCCTGAGGACTGGGGGTGGTGGTGGGCTGTATACACTATAAGGGAGAAGAGGCTTATTTTCCCCTTTTGCACTGGCTACTTTTGCTCTGGCTACTTTTGCTCTGACTGCTGCCTTTAAGTGTACCATGCCACCTGCCTTGGAGTCAACTGATTATGGACTGAAACCTTCAAAAACTGTAAGATAAGTAAACATTTCCTTCCCTAATTTTGGGTGTCAGGTGTTTTGTCTCAGCAACAAGAGAAAAGTAACCAAGATAACCCCCTAGCCCACCTTATTTTAAAAAGGAAAGAAAAAACTCAAAATAATTCATGCAGTAAGGAAAAAATGGGTGAAACTGCTACAGATCCTGTGGAAATTCAGATCCTTAATATGTACTTCAAAAATCTTTACTCACATGGAATGGAAAACGAAGAAGAAATGGGCAGATTCTTAGAAACATATGAATTACCAAAACTGTATCAAGAAGACATAAAAATTCGGAATAACCCAATGACAGTTAATGAAATTGAAAATGTAATTAAAAACTTACCAACAAAGAAAAGCCCACGTTCTAATGGAGTCACAGCTGAATTCTACAAGAAATTTAGAGAAGATTTAATGTCAATACTCCTCAAACTCTTTAATGACATTGAAAGGGAAGTAATTCTCCATATGTCATTCATGGAGGCAAGCTATTACCTGGATACCAAAACCAGAGAAAGACCAAACCAAAAAGAACTGCAGGCCAATCTCCCTAATGAATATAGATGCAAAGATCCTCAGTATAATACTGGAAAACAGAATGTAGCAAATCATCAAGACTATTCACCATGATCAAGGGGAATTCATTCCAGGAATGCAGGGATGGTTCAACATATGCAAATCAATAAATGTAATACACCATATTAACAGAGCCAAAGACAAAAATCACTTGATCATCTCAATAGATAAAAACCCTGCAGAAAATTGGAATGAATGCTCTTTACTTCAATCTGATAAAAACCCACATATGACAAACCAATAGTCAACATCATACTAAATGAACAAAAACTGAAAGCCAGGTGTGGTGGAACATGCCTGTAATCCCGGTATTCAGGAGGCTGAGGCAGGAAGATCATTGTGAGCTTGAGACCAGCCTGGGCTACAAAATGAGCTCAAGGCCATCCTTAACTGCATAGCAAGACCCTGTCTCAAAAAGACCAAAAAAAAAAAAAAAAAAAAAACTTAAAACTTTTACTCTAAAATCAGGAACAAGACAAGGATGTCCACTATTACCACTCCTATTCAATATAGTTCTGGAAATGTTAGCCAGAGCAGTTAGACAAAAGAGAGAAACAAAAGGAATGAGGATAGGAAAGGAAGAAGTTAAATATTGTTATTTGTAGATGACATGATACTTTACATAGAAGACCCCCAAAACTCCACCAAGAGACAACTAGAGTTAATAAGAAAATTCAGCAGCATATCTGTGTACAAAATTAACACTCAGTAATCAATAGCATTCCTGTACACAAACAACAAACTCACTAAGGGAGAAATTAGGAAAATAACATCTTTCACAACAACATCCAAAAAAAAAAATGAAATACTTAGGAATCAATCTAACAAAGGATGTAAAAGATTTATATATTGAAAATTATAGTACTCTGAAAAAGGAGATCAAAGAGGATATCAGAAAATGGAAAGATATCCCTTGCTTGTGGTTAAGAAGAACGAAGAACCAACATTATGAAAATGGTCCCTAAACTGTTATATAGATTTAATGAAATACTGATCAAAATATCATTAGTATACCTCACAGATCTAGAGAAAACATTCCTAAAATTCATTTGGAACCAGAAGAGACCTAGAATACCAAAGTCAATCCTGGGCAACAAAGGCAAGGCAAGAGGCATCACAATCCCTGAACTGAAATTATGCTACAAAGCTGTTGTGATAAAATCAACATGGTACTGTCAAAAAAACCCAGATCTGAGCATCAGTAGAACAGAATAGAAGATGCAGACACAACTATAAAGATACTTAGCCACCTTGACAAAGGGGCCAAACCTTTTCAGTGGAAGAAAGATAGCCTTTTTAATAAATGGTGCTGGAAAAATTGGCTTTCCACATGCTGAAGACTAAAGCTAGACCCATGCATATCACTGTGCACTAAACTTAAATCAAAATGGATCAAAGATCTAAATATTGAAACAGAAACACTAAATCTACTGGAAGAAAAGGTAGATAGACATAAGGGTTGACAGAGAGTTCATGAACAAAAACCAAACTTCACAGGAAGTACTTCAAAGACTCAATAACTGGAATCTCATCTTATTAAAGAGTCTCAAAAGAATCACCAATAGCGTGAAAAGAAAACTCATGAATTGCAAGAAAATTTTAGCCAACTCTCCCTCAAAAGACTTCTATTTGAAACATATGAAGAATTGAAAAAAATCATGGGTCCCAAACTAAAATCCAAAAATGGGCCTCTGAGATAAATACCTACTTCTCAGATGAAAATATGCAAATGACAAATAAATGTATGAAAAAATGTTCAGCATCATTAGTCATTTGAGAAATGCAAATTACAACAGTGCTGAGATTCTATGTCACCCCAGTAAGAATGGCCATCATCAAGAAATCAATAACAAATGCTGGTGGGGCTGTGGGGAAAATGGAACCCTTCTCCACTGTTGGTGGCAGTGTAGACTGGTACAACCACTGTGGAAATCAGAGTGAAGCTTCCTCAAAAAACTAAGTGTGAAGGTCCCATTTGAGCCAGCTATTCCCCTTCTGGGTATCTTCCCAGCAGAATTAAAAACATCATACCAGAGTGACATATGTGCACCCATATTTATAGCAGCACAATTCATAATAGCTAAATCTTGGAAACAACTCAAATGCCGATCAATCGTGGGATGGATGAAAAAGATGTGACATTTTTATATAATGGAGTACTGTTCTGCTATAAAGAAAGATAAACTCAAGGCTTTTATAGGTAAATGGATGCAACTAGAGACTATAAGTGAAATAAATCAGACTCACATGTGTAAACATCGTATTTCTCCCTAGTATAAAAAACTGAAAGAATAAATTAGATCCAGAATGTACAATAGATATTGTGAAAGTGAAAGGGGAAGAAACTGCTCAAAAGGAAAGAACAACTGAAATGAAGGAAAAGAGGAAAGAAAGAAGGGAAAGTATATATACTTTTATGTTACTAATAACTGTAGTAATATAATAATTATACTACTAATCTCTGTTAGTTCATCAAAAAGATTGATTTGTGCTTTCATTGTTTGATCATTTTTCATGTCTATATCTTATAATGTGAGCAATTACTTTGAAAATAAAAATACGTAATATATTAACCTCATATTATGTTAATTTCGTTGTGTTTTTTGAAATTCTGTATCATGGTGGTTTTTTTTTCTTTTCTTTGTTTTTGTACTGGGAATCAAACTTGGGCCCTTGTGCTTGCCCAGCAGGTACTCTTGCCACTGAGTGATATCCCCAGCTTGTTTTTTTGTTTAAAAAATTTTTTTAAATGCTGGCTGCAACTGCCCTTCTTTTTCTAGAATATCTACCCTTGCAAAAATTATTTCTGTATCCCTGACTATGTGGTGGTATAACAGTGGATTCATTTATCAAGAAATGGGGGCACTATGATTTTTTTACTCAGCTTTCGAGTAGCAGACTGTGAAGAGCCTAGAAAGAAAATGGCCAGTTTATATCAAGTTCTCCAAACTAACAACTGAGAGACGTAAGAAAAGACAAGTGCTATCCCTTTCCTTCTGTTTATCTTGATGATCCTACTTGATAGCCAAGAGTTTGTCATTTTTAAGCTGGTGGCAAACAATAATAATAAGTGGAAAGACCTCCAGGATATTGTCTTAACATATTCCATGCTAGAGACTTGACCATGATTCATACAAGTGTTGAATGAATGATAGTTGCTTGCATCTGTTAATTCTTTAAGTATAGCATGACCAGAGCTTGCTCACTCTTTCTTTCTTTTTTTTTTTTTTTTTTTTTTTTTTTTTTTTTTTTTTTTTTTTTTTTTTTTTTTTTTTTTTTTTTTTTTTTTTTTTTTTTTTTTTTTTTTTTTTTTTTTTTTTTGAGACAGGTATTTGCTATGTAGTTCAGGCTGGATTTGAACTTACTTTGTAGCCCAGGCTGCCTGGAACTCACAGCAATCCTCCTACCTCAACCTCCTGAGTGCTGGGATTATAGCCACCACACCTGGCCTTCTTTTTTTCTTTCTTTTTTTTTTTTTTTTTTTTTTTTTTTTTTTTTTTTTTTTTTTTGTCCAGGGTCAGTTTCTAATGGTCAGGCCTCCACTCTGTTGGGCTGTTACCCACCCTGTATCTGTCATTACAAGTGGTACCTAGTCTGTGAGAACATATGTTACTCACAGGATTGGTTAGAGGGAGAAGGGACAGAGCCCAACTGGCTGGGAATTTGGAAAGGGTGGGACTTGGTAGATCCAAAGCTGCAAGAAGATGAATCTTGGAGGAGGAATGCAACTTCAAAGTAAGTCAAAGAGGAAGACTTTCAGGAAGATGGTGGAGCAGTAAGCAGCAGAGAAAACAGCCTCTCTGAGAGTCACCATCCAGATGCTGGAATATAGCATGCTGAGGAAGATGAGGAGGGAAGATGAGGACCCAGGAAAAATCTGAAGTGTGAATTGAAGCTGACAGAGAGAATAAAAATAAAAACTTCAATGAAGGAGAAGGCAGTAGCCTGTGTCGCCTTTGCCCTGAGACAGGACTCACTGCATGAGAGATGCTATTCTAACTTGGGGATGCACGGTCATTGTGAAGTGATGGTGGGTAGCCCTGGAGGCCTCTGCAGAGATATGCGGCAGTGGAGGGGAGCAGTGGACTTGGAGGACTGCACTGGCTGGTGCTGTTGGTCCTGATAATCCATGACTGAGGTTAACTAAGGGTCGCAGAAAATATGGTAGCAAAGTGCCAAAGAATCAGGGACAAAGCCAAAAAAGCAACAACTTCTCATTCCCAACAAACTAAAGAGGTAAGACTCAAAACCCAAAAACAAGCTACCCCTGGAAGATACCTCAGAGAAGTAATCATCACAAGGGTCCTAAATATTACAAATAAAGCAACTCACTGTAGGTAACTTATAAGCATCACCCCAGGAATTAAACTAAAAAAAGAAGTGAAAATAAAATGAGAAAACACTTAAGCAAAATGCAACCTCAGACATCCAATTCACCAAAGGCAAATCCAGTGGGCAATGCAGTGGGACAATCCAGAAGTCCCCCACCAGGTCTCTCTCAAGTGGAAACAGCAAAGCAAATGAATGAGGCTCTGGAAAAATGAAATCAGAAATGATCTCTCAATAATTATAGAGATTACCAAAAATACACACCATGCTTAGTGATGTTAGAGCAGACACAGACAAAAAAATAGATAAGATGAAGAACATTATGGGTGATCAGCACAGGAAAGAAATGGAATCCATAAAGCAGATTCAAGCAGATACCCAGAATGATATAAACTCCACCGAAAGTATTTAAAACAGATTAGGCCAATGTGAGGACAGTGAAGACACTTGCAGTTAGTGACCTTCTCAAGAATAGCAAGGGACCATGAGAAACCAATCCAGCAGCTGTTAGATAAGACAAAGAAGAGTAGTTTAAGATGAATTGGAGTCAATGAACAAGCAGCAGATACCACAAGTGACATTAAAAAATGTTTACAGGCATCATGACAGAAAACTTTCCTGGTAGAGAAAAAGAATTTGACATCCAGATAAATGAGGCATGTAGACCTCCAATTAGCAATGATCAAAAAAAAAATCTACATCCATGCATATCATAGTCAAGATTCCAGAAATTCAACAAAAGAATAGAATCCTAAAAGCTGTTAGAGAAAAGAAACAAATCACCTGTAAAGGAAAGCCCATCAGAATTACCGCTGACTTCTCAGCACACATTCTCAAGTCAAGGAGATCTTGGAGTGAAGTACTCCAAGTTCTAAAGGAAGACAACTTTCAACACAGATTGATGTACCCTGCAAAACTATATTTCAAAATTGATGGAGAAATAAGGTATTTCCATGACAAAGAAAGTCTAAGGAAATTTATGACCACCAAACCAGTACTCCAAAATGTTCTGAAGGACATTCTAAAAAGAGATAATAAGGACTACAACTCTATGAACCCCAACAGAAGGAATCCACCAGGGAAGGCAAACAATTACAGGGAGGGGGAAAGAAGCGGGTAGCCAACAATAGGAAAGTAACCTGATAAGAATAAGTCAATACATATCAGTTATAACCATCAATGTTAATGGTCTCAATTCACCAGTCAAAAGACACAGACTGGCAGAATGGATCAAGCAGCAAGATCCAACAACATGCTGCATGCAATAAACACATTTACTTCAAAAAGAGATTCATACACTGAAAATCAAAGGATGGAAAACAATACTCCCTGTGACAGGAACCTAGAAAAAAGCACGGGTAGCTATTCTATTTGCAGACAAAGTGAATTTCAATCCAAGACTGATGAAAGAAATAAAGAAGGTCACTACATCCTCATAGGGGAACAACCCAAGAGGAAAAGATAACAATCATAAATATACATGTAACAAATACCAGTGCACCTAACTACATAAAATAATTACTAGCAGACATGAAAAATCAAATAAGCCATAATACAATTGTATTGGGAGACCTCAATAACCCACTGTTACAAAAAGACAGATCAACTAGACAAAAATCAATGAAATGTTAGAATTAAATCAAACTTTTGAACAAATGGACCTAGTAGATGTCTATAGAGTGTTCCACCCCGCAACATTAGAATACGCATTCTTCTCGGCTACACACAGGACCTTCTCCAAAATAGACCATATACTAGCTCATATTAATTATCCCATGCATACTATCAGACCACAGTGCAATGAAATTGGAAATCCATGCCAATGGAAGCCATAAGAACTTCATCAACATATGGAAATTAAATAGCACCCTACTGAATGACTGATGAGTCACAGATGAAATTAAAGAAGAAATTAGACAGTTTTTTCAGTTGAATGATAACAACAATACAACATACTGGAACTTGTGGGACACAATGAAAGCAGTCTTAGGAGGGAAATTTATAGCAGTAAATACCCATATCAGGAAAACAGCAAGTGCATATAAACAACTTAATGTTGAACCTCGGACTTTTAGAAAAAGAAGAGCAGGCTAAACCAAAACCTCATATAAGGGAGAAAATTATAAAGATCAGAACAGAAATTAACACACTGGAGAGTAAAAAGCAATACAAAGAATCAATGAATTGAAGAGTTGGTTCTTTGGGAGGTTTAATAAAATTGACAAACCTTATCAAAAAAAGGAAAGGAAAGACTCAAATCCATGCGGTTAGGATTGAAAAGTGTGAAATCACAACAGACCCTGCAGAAATCCAGAGAATCCTCTATACCTACTTTGAAAACTTGTATTCTAACAAGATGGGAAATACAGAAGAAATAGACAGATTCCTAGATACATATGAATTACCAAAGCAGAATCAAGAAGATATAAAAACACTAAATAACCCAATATCAATAAATGAAATTGAAGATGTATTTAAAAATCTATCAGCAAAAAAAGCCCAGGCCCTGATGGATTCACTGCTGAATTCTACAAGAAATTTAGTGAAGACCTAACACCACTACTTCTAAAACTCTTTAATGAAATTGAATGGGAAGCAATACTTCCAAATTCATTCCTAGTAGCCAGCATTACCCTGATACCAAAACCAGAGAAGAACCAACCTAAGAAAGAGAATTACAGGCCATTCTCCCTAATGCACATTGATGCAAAAATCCTCAATAAGATACTGGCAAACGGACTGTAGCCAATCATCAAGAAGATTGTATACCATGATTAACTGGGATTCATCCCAGGGATGCAGGGATGGTTCAACATACATAAATCCATAAATGTAATACACCATATTAGCAGAGCCAAGCACAAAAATCATATGATCATCTCAATAGATGCAGAAAAAGCTTTTGACAAAGTCTAACACCTATTCATGATAAAAGCCCTACCAAAAATTAGAATAGATGGTCTTTATCTTAATCTGATAAAAGCCATCTGTGACAAACCAGCAGCCAACATCATACTAAGTGGACAAAAACTGAAAGCTTTCACTCTAAAATCAGGAACAAGACAAGGATGTCCACTATCTCCATTCTTTTTTTTTTTTGTATCAGGGATCAAACTCATGTCCTTGTGCTTACCAGGCAAGTGCTTGAGGCACTGAGCTAAATCCCCAGCCCTACTGTCTCCGCTCTTATTCAACATAGTCCTGGAAACTTTAGCCAGAGCCATTGGACAAGAGAAATAAAAGGAATAAAGATAGGAAAAGAAGAAGTTAAACTATCATTATTTGTAGACACGTACTCTACTTAGAAGACCCCAAAAACTCCACATAGATATCTCTAGATTTAATAAGCAAATTCAGTAATGCAGCTGGTTACAAAGTCAGCACTCAAAAATCAATAGCCTTCCTGTACACAAATAACAAACTCACTGAGAGAGAAATCAGGGAAGCAACACCTTTTACAATAGCATCCAAAGGGCTGGGTGACCCGCACGGACCCCCAGAGGAGAACGAGAATGGGCTCTTCCAGGACCACCACCACCACCACCACCACCACCCCCACTGGGCCCCAGCGGCTCCGGCTCCGACCACGAGACAACTGATCTGCCCTCTGGGGGACTGGGTGACCCATGCAGACCCCCGGAGGAGAATGAGAATTGGCCCTTCCAGGACCCACCCCGCTGGGCCAGAGTGGCACCAGCACGTGGGCTTGGAATCAAGGATGAACACCCCCCACACACCCCTACCCCCCTGTAAGCAACCTGCTGGTTCGGAGGTCTGGCTAAATTGATAGCAACTAAGGAACGTTAAGCAACTAAATGCTAGTATTGTTTGGTAGATTTTGCAGGCCTCTGGTTGGCAACCTGAGCATCTCTTTGGAAGATGACAGTAGGCAATGTAGCAAATATGGGGGATTCTCTTCTGTCTTGTCCCACCGTTTTGCTTTACTCTGATCTTTTTTTTTTTTTTTTTGCTTTATTTTATATTCCGTTTTAATTGGTTTTGTTCTGTTTTGTTTTTGGTTCAATTCTACTATACCTGTTGGAATGGTCAGCTATTCTGAAGATAACAAGGTATACTATGGTAGCTATTGTATTCACATTATCTTTCTTCAAAGTCCTGTACCAGTTCTACTGCTTTGTTTTGATTGACTTTGTTCTGTTATGCTCTGTTGGATTTTACAATCTTTAAAATTAAAAAAAAAATAGCATCCAAAAAAATGAAATACCTAGGAATCAATGTAACAAAGAATGTAAAAGACCTCTACATTGTAAACTGCAGTACTCTGGAAAAGGAGATTGAAGAGAATGTTAGAAAACGGAGAGATATCCCGTGCTCTTAGATAGGAAGAACCAATATAGTGAAAATGACTATACTTCCAAAACTGTTATACAGATTCAATGCAATCCCAATCAAAATTCCAATCACATATCTCACACAATTAGAGAAAACAATCCTAAAATTCATCTGGAACCAGAAGAGACCTAGGCAATCCTGGGCAACAGAGACTAAGACAGGGGGAATCACAATCCCTGACTTGAAATTATACTAGAAATCCACTGTGATAAAAACAGTATGGTACTGGCAAAAAAACAGACTTGAAGATCAATGGAACAGATTAGAAGATGCAGAATCAACTCCAGACACACTAAGCCACCTTATCTTTGACGGTGCCAAACTTATTCACTGGAAGAAAGATGGCCTCTTTAATAAATGGTGCTGGAAAAACTGGCTCTACACATGCTGAAGATTAAAACTGGACCCATATCTTTCTCCATGTACTAAGCTGAAATCAGAATGGATCAAAAATCTTAATATTAAAACAGAAACATTAAATCTGCTGGAAGATAGAGTAGGTAACACTATTGAAGACATTGGTGTAGGCAAAGACATTATGAACAAAACCCAGATTGCACAGGAACTATCACAAAGAATCAACAACTGGGATTTCACCCTTCTGAAAAGCTTTTGCACAGCAAGAGAAACCACCAAGAGAGTGAAGAGATAACCCACAGTGTGAGCGAAAACATTTGCAGTTGTTTCTCAGATGTTACTATCAAGAACATACAAAGAACCCAAAAAACTCAGTCCTCCCAGATTTAAAGACCCAATCTAAAAATGGCCATCTGAGATGAATACACACTTATCAGATGAAGAAATACAAACAGCAAATAAACATGTGAAAAAATGTTCAACATCACTGGTCACTGGAGAAATGCAAATTAAAACAACACTGAGATTCTATTTCACACTATAAAGAATGGCTAATATCAAGAAATCAAGCAATAACAAATGCTGGAGGGGCTGTGGGGAAAAAGGAACCCATCTCCACTATTGGTGGGAATGCAGACTGGTGCAACCACTGTGGAAATCAGTATGGGGATTCCTCAAATCACTAGGAGTAGAGGTCCCATTCAACCCAAATATTCCCTCTCTGGATTATCTTCCCAAAAGAGTTGCAAACATAATACCACAGTGGTATATGTGCACCCATATTTATAGCCAGATCTTATAAACAACCTAAATGCCCATTGTCTGAGGAATGGATAAAAAAGATGTGGTAGTATTATACAATGGAGTACTACTCAGCCACAAAGAAGGACAAACTGGAGACTTTTGTGGGTAAATAGATGCAACTTGAGAACATGCTTATTAGTGAAATAAATAAGACACACGTGTGTAAACATTGTATTGTTTCATTAGTGTGCGAAGCTGAAAGAAAAAACATGTCTATGTGTATGTATATGTATATAAAAAGCTAGTTAAAATATACTACTGATTTCTTTGAGTTCAATGAAGAGAAAGATTTGTGCTTGTATTGTTTGAACAATTGAGTGCAGATGTCTTGTGCTCTGGGTGAATGATTTGGGGATGACATTGTGCAATGTATGTACCATTGTTGCCCCCTGATTGATACATTTTGACATTTTGTGGTAATTTTTTTTTCTTCTCAGTTTTTTTTTCTTTTTTTAACCCTTGAAATAAAATGGATTTGAAAAGAAAAAGATTGTTATACTACTGATTTCTCTGAGTTCACTGAAGAGAAAGATTTGTGCTGCTATTATTTGGACAATTGAATACAGATGTCTTGTGCTCTAGGTGATGATTTGGGGATGACAATGCACAATGCATGTACCATTGTTGCCCCCTGATTGACTTGTTCTGAAATTTTGTGGTAGTTTTTTTTTTCTTCTTTTTTATCTTTGAAATAAAATGGATTTGGAAAAGAAATAGGCCAAAGAGAGAATAGACGAATATAGTTCTTTAGGAAATCAGGAGGCAAAACCTGGGAGGAACAAAGGGGTACAAAGAAGGGAAAGACCAGGAGTAGGAACTGGGTATGGAGAGACTCACTGAGGAGAATGAACAAAAATGAGAGGAAGAAAAATGTACCAGTTTCCTTCAACAGTAAGCAAATTTGACCTTTGTTCTGTGTTAACTGACAAAGTCCAGAAATAAGCTATTCATCACTCTTATGGCTGGGACCAGATTATCAGGAACCTGAACTCCTCTGTTGTTGTTTCACCATTTTCAACATGTGACTTCTACCTTATGGTCCAAGATAACAACTCAGACTCTGACCCTCATGTCCATTCTCCACACAGTAGTTTGGAGGAAGGAGCCAGATGAGCATACTCTGTCCCTCTAAGTCAGGATTTCTCAACATTAGTATTGCTGACAATTTGGGCCAATTAATTCATTTTGGTAGAGCTGCCTTGTTCATTGTCGGATGTTTAGCAGCATCTCTGGTCTCCACCCATCAGATGCTAATGTAACTCCCTACTTCCCCAGGTGTGACAAACAAAAATACTTTCACAGGTATGTGGGGGGGTGTCAAGCCTCCCCAGGTTTGACAGCCGCTGCTTTTAGCTGCCATCCCTGAGGCTGCCCGTGATCCCACTGCTTACATACTACTGAGTGGAACTTAATAACAGAGACAACTCTTAGCTGCAAGTTGTTGAGAAAAAATAATTATTGCAGACATCCATGTAGTCAGCTGAAAGTCAGGAGTTCTAGTGCTACGAAGATGAGAAGAGAGGCTGGGAATTTAGCTCAGCGGCTCAAGTGCTTGCCTGGTAAATGCATGAGTTTGATCCCTGGTACAAAAAAAAAAAAAATCTAAAGATGAGAAGAGGTTTTGGGAGATAATGCAAGTACAAGGACTCAAACTTTGGATGTTTTATTTTGCATTCCAGATCCTAGTTGCTGGATAAAGTCAGAAGGACCCTGAGTGGTAGGGTGTGTGGTCCTAACCATAGCCAATGGCATCCTGAGTCTGTGAGGTTGAGATTCTCCTCCCAGAGGATAGGCCTTCAGTTGAGAAAGATGAGCATTGGACTTCACTTTCAACAAGTGGATTTAACTTCCCTCCCCTCGCCTTCTCTTCTTTTTCTTTCATTCCCTTCTCTTCCTTTCTCTTCCCTTCCCTTTTCTCCCCTTTTCTTTTTTTCCTTTCTTCATCTTATTGTTAATCAAATTCAATTGTATTTGCTAGGCTCATTCTATGCATCAAGAATATATTCTCCACCTTCTCTGATGAATCAAGCCCCACGCCAAAAATGGTTCCACTGGGCCAGAACTGTGATCAGGGAGCCAATGAAGGTGGCCATGTAGGCCAATAGTGGCAGCAATAGGCTCTTGCTGGATCCCAAAGTAGGCACAGATTTAGAGGGTCTAGTTTAGCAGAATAAAAAGAGTGGAATGAGGCTCTGTTTCTCATTGCAAGCCCATAAGTGGTGGCCTCTCCTCTGCTTTGTCAGCAAGTGTCAGCCAGTGGGTGCCAACTCCAAGATTTAGGTCTGGGGAAGGAAGGCTGAGCTCAGGGTAGAGAAAAGGGGCATCTTGAATCCCCACTATTAGGGAGCTGGCAAAGAACAGCAGAGAGCGTGACCTTGTTTCCTAGCAAATCTATCTATTATCTATCTATCTGTCTGTCATCTGTCTATCTAATCTATCTGTCTATCTAGAGATAGCTATAGATACATAGATATATATCAGTGCTAAGGATCAAATCCAGGCCTTTGTGCATGCTGTGTGAGTGCTTTGACACTGAGCTATATCCCCACCCCTGAGACCTTAACTTTTAAATGCCTCCATTGCTTTTCTCTAGGGAGGAGGAGTTTAAATCTGCAAAATGCACCAGCTCCCTACAGGAAGGAGAGAGAATATGCTAAGGGAAGGTCTTGTTCTGTAGCTTCTAAAAACAAAGCTGTTGAATGGGTTCTGAAGGCCAAGCTGCCCATGGTGAGGACACCGCAGGCTGACACAGTATTAGGGGAGCTACTAGCTAAGATAGATGTGCAGAAGTGACAGCCCTGGAAATGAGACCATAGCTCTGTGGTGATGATGGTGGGAACATGTGTAGCACTCAAAACAGTAACCCTGTTACTGAACAGGGTTTCACATGTCCTGTTGGCCTAACTTGCCCTTGGATGGTATAACTCACAAAGAATGGGGCCTCCTTGGCTGAGTCAACCTATACCCACCAACCAGCTATAGGTGGGCAATTGTTCCTGGTTCCTGACCTATGCCTACACTGCCACATGGCATTTCAGAGTCAGTAGCATGGGGACTTCCAGAGGAATATGGACAGAAATGTTTCTATCTGTGCATCTGTGATGCCTTGTTCTTTGGCAGTGCTGATCATACTGCAGGAACAGTTCACAAGGCTAATCCAGGACCACTGAGGCAAGACGTAGGAGGAAGGTGCTCATTTGTCAAGCTTGTAAGTCAAGCTCACATGACAGTACAAGCTTTACTTGTTCATTAACAAACATTAATTGAATATCTACTGTACTAGGAATAGAACAAGCAAGGTAAACTCCCTGATATCTTAGATACCAGTTTACATTACCTGCTAGTGAGGAGTGATAGACAAGTAAACAGTCAAACACTTTTGTATGTCAGTACTAACTTGTGTTTGCACAACACTCACACATTTTCCTCACCATTTCCAGAACAGTAGTACTTTCAAGGGTGGGAGGAACAGGAAGGTTTTAGAGCATGGACCCCTTCTGGAGAAGAGATGACTGGCTCCTAACTGTCTGCCTTCTGCCAGCTTCTTTCCCTATTTTATCTTCTTTTCTGTAAGAGTCTTCAGAACATGCTAATGCCAGAATGTGATTCCCTGCTTAAAAAGTTTTGATGATGGAGTGGATGGAATCTTTTGACTCTCAAGAAATAGCATCTCACCTGACAAGTAGTCCAGGGAAGGGGATGCCTAGTAGGCCAGTTCTGTGATTTGATGACCCAGAGCTCAGGGTCTTCCCTTCTGATACTGTCATTCCAGGCTGGATTCTTTCAGGTTTCAGGTGGCTGCGACATGCAGACTCCTCACCACCCAGAAGGAGGAGAAACACTTCCATGTGTCTACAACAAGGAGGAAACTTTCCCCAGGGCCCCAGCACACTGCCTGCATCGCTCATAGCTAGACTGGATGGGATGGCTTTTCCTAAATCACTAGCAAGGGAAGAAGATTTCCATGTTTGTTTCTGAGAAGAAAGGGTTGTATCTGGAGTAGCTTTCCTGATCAAAAATAGGAGTTTCAATTTGTCAAGGAGTCAGGGGTGACTGGTGACTTGGTGGTGGATAGGCAACCACAGGAGTCTGTTTCAAATAACTTCCTCCCAGCTTCAAGGTAAAATTTCACGCTCTGCAATAAGACAGACATCAAAAGCCCTTCATGATCACAGTCCCACTGATCCTCCAGCCTCATCTTTGTCAACACCACCTAACTGCATTCTCCAACCATTTCAAAGTATCACAGTGATCCCATTCTCCGTCTCTAATGCCTCAGTGCCTTTGCCCATCCTGGCCCTGGCCCTTACTGCCTTGTTTGCTCAGATAGCACTTATTCTTTCCTCAAGCACATGGCCTCTTCCCAAACCTTCCTTAGCCACTGCCTCCAGGTTGAACTAGAAGCTGCCCCTCTGCAGGAAGCTCACATATAGCTTAGTCTAACACTCAGGAGAAGGCCACCCAATAAAATCCCAGCTCTGATGCTCAATAGCTGGGTGACCTCCAATAAGATATTTAAACTCTCTGAGAAATCTGATTAATTCTTCCCTAAAATGGTAAAAATGATCTGATAATAGTGCCTATCTTATTGGATGTGAAAATTATAAATCATGGAAAATGCTTACCACAATATACAGTGCATCAAATGTGCTCAGTAAATACTGATTCTCATTATTTGGTGTGGTCCCCTGCATTCTCATGAAGAGGTATGCACTGACTCTCACTTACCACTGCCTGCTGCCAGAATGTGATTTTCAAGTGGCCCTGACACTTCACCAACCAGTATTTGCTTATGAAATATAGGTCCCCATAGATGCTTTTTGTTTGTTTGTTGTGTGGGGGTTTTGTTGTTGTCGTTGCTGTTCTTGTTTGGTGCTTGGGTTCATACTCAGGGCCTGGTGTATAAAAAGCCAGCAGTGTACCACTGAGTTGCACAGCTAACTCCTCTGTAATCTGGGGCCATGGTCTTCATTGTAGCCTGACAGTTTGGTGTGTTCTTGAGACATTTCTGAAGCCTCCTTTACCACCACCTCTGGACTCTGTCTATATCCAAGGTTGTCTCTAAAAAGCAACTAAAGGCACCAGCCCATGATTTTGCTGTGTTTTCTCCTGGCCCCACCCTGAGCAGTCACCTCTTGGATGAGATCAGAGGAGGCTTTGCTCCTGGCCCCTCTCATCTCTGAACTTTGAAGGATTTCAAGTTAGGAAGACCTCTGGGGGAAGTCTCCACAGAGGATGACAGATTGTCCCACCAAAGACTCCTCAGTGTTAGAGAAAAAACTCCATGTAAGTGATCACTTGAGGTTCAATCAGCTCCTGAGTACTTGGGACATAATAAGAAATGCATTATTTGGTCTCTGTCCCAGTTTTTAGCACAGAGCTTCTAAGGCCCTTACAGTTTTTGAAGTGATAGGAGCATCCTTTGTTATACTATTAGTCCTAGTCCCTGGTTACTGATGCAAGAGTTTTTTAAGACTCTTGAAATCATCAGAATGATAAGAATGTCTTTTTGTATGTTAATGAAGTGACTTGGGAGGAGATGGGACACACTAGACAGCTTCAAAATGGGGTCTGGAACCCGGCGCCAGCTTGCATCAAGGGAGAACTGATCCGCCTTCCGGGGATGGAGGCTCCGCCACCCCGGAGGAGAACCAGAACCGGTCCAACCAGACCCCAACTCGCTGGGACTGTGGGGCACCAGCGCGCGGGCTCAGAATCAAGGACATCACCACTGCCCCCGCCCCCTACCCCCACCCCTGCGGTAAGCAAGGTGCTGGCTCTGAGGTCTGGCTAAATTGATGGCAACTAAGGTACATAAAGCAACTAGACACTAGTGTTTTTTCATAGATTTTGCAGGCCTCTGAACGGCACCCTGAATGTCTCTTTGTATGATGACAGTAGGCAATGTTGCAGATACGGGGGATTCTCTTCTGTCTGTTCTTCGAGGCCCAATGTGGTTCTCACCATTTTGTTTTACTCTGATTGTTATTATTTTTCTCTTTTTTTTCCTTTATTTTATATTCTGTTTTTATTGATTTTGTGTCGTTTTGTTTTTGGTTCAATCCTACTACACCTGTTGGAATGGTCAGCTGATTTGAAGATAGCAAGGTATATTATAGTAGCTATTGTATTCATATTGTTGGTCTTCGAAGTTCTGTACCACTCCTACTGCTTTGTTTTGATTGACTTTATTTGTTATGTTCTGTTGTATTTTACTATCTTTAAAATAAAAAAAAAAATGGGGTCTGGGCCAGGTGTTGTAGTGCATACCTTTAATCCCAGCACTCAGGAGGATGAGGCTGGCCAGTGAGTTTGAGGCCAGCCTGGGTTACATAGTTCAAAGTCAGCCTGTACTATATAGCAAGACCCTATCTCAAACACAAACAAATAAACAAACAAGATTGGCTCTGGTCAGAGAAGAAACCAACCACATGACTGGAAGGATGGAACTTTCAGCCATACTCCCAGACCTCTGGGAAAGGGCTGGAGATTGAGTTGAATCACCAACAGCCATGAATTTAGTCAATCATACCTACATAATGAAACCTCCACAATAACCCTAAGTAATCAGAACAGACCCCGTTCTGATTCAGGGATCCTCTGGGTTGGTGAACACATCCGTATGCCAGGAGGGTGAGTCTCCAGAAAAAGTGTGGAAGCTGTATACCATCCCTATATACTTGTCCACTGAATTTGATGCATTTGAATGTTTCCAAGTTGGATCTACTATCATAAACTAGTAATAATAAACAAAGTGTTTTCCTGAATTCTGTGTGCTGTTTATAACAGATTATTGAACCTAAGGAGGAGATTGTGGGAGCCCCCCTATTTATAGCAGGTCAGTCAGAAGGACTTGTGATGGTCATATAAAATGGATAAAGTCTTATGAGGTAGTGTCAGAAATGAGTTAAACTGTAGGATACCTGGTAGTGTCTTCAGAGAACTAGAGAATTGCTTGGTGTGTAAACCCACACACCAAGAATTGGTGTCAGAATTGCTAAGCATAAAAAAAGTTTTTTCTTTTAGCTTTTCACCGATTTCTATAGAAATTGAGGATCTACTGGACTCTGAACACTGGAGGACCTCATCTTCAACTGTATTCACTTGGATGTGTTCTGGGTTTCGGCTCAACTCTGAAGTTTCAAAAGCATCTGCCTGAATTTCCACTATAAGTTGCAAAGGCTCATTTAAAAAAATTTTTTTTTGTGGTTTTATTGTATCATGATGCATTGAAACATCTGAACAAATCAATATTTGGGTGGTGAGGCAGCTGCTTTCTCCTTCATTTCTTTGGGTTACTAGAGCAACTTGTCAGTAGATTAAAAAATAAAATAAAAGGACAGTCTTTTGCATTACTTAAGTCTTTCCAAGGCACGCACTGGTACAACACAAACTTCTCCTGTCAAATGCAGCTAGTCTAGCATCCAAACATCATGCACAACACTGTGGTGGCAGCAGCACGCTGCACTCACTTCCGCCACGGCCCTGCTTGCTTGTGTATGATATTTGGAGCATCTGCAGGAGTGTGATAGTATCAGGAAGAGGGAGGAGGAAACAGCATGAGTGCCTGGCTGGGCGGAGGTCACCTGAAGTTGTGCAGGGCAAGCCTGAACATATCATTGGTGCAAACCCAAGCATCGTTGATATTCTTTAATAGGAGAACATCTGGTGGGACCCCACAATGGGGTCTTCATCGGCCTTGAGCTGGCCTACAGCCATGCTGATGATGCAGCTATCTGGTGTAGGCTGATGGTCCTGTGCCGTGATGTTGTGCTGAATCTTCTGGAACAGAAGGCTAGACAACTTTTCCACAATGGCAGCTTTCCCCTGGAACTGCTGTCCCTCCCATATAAGGCATGATGCATCAATGTAAATTGCGAATAGTTAGGTTCTGTTGTTATCAAATAACTGGCAGTAATGATGAGTGAAGGTGGATCCAATCTGCTCCCAAATTGGTTTGTTTCTCATTCTGGAGTGTCATGCAGAATCACTGAGACCTGAGGGGCTGGCACGATAGTGGCAGTGGTGACAGCAACCCAGTGTGGCCTCCTCATTTTTTAATTCAGGTTATGTTTTAGGATTAGAGCTTTAGTGTACTCTTGAGTATTTAGCTAATTCCAGAAAGAAAGAAAGAAAGAAAGAAAGAAAGAAAGAAAGAAAAAGAAAGAAAATACCAGGAAAGAGTGGGAAGAAACCTCGATTTCTCTCCCTAATGCACAAATTTGGACAGTTATAAGTGGATAGGCTTACTAACAGAAGAGGAGGGATGAGTAGGGAGGCTGCTTTTCAAGTGTGAACTCATTAATAAAGTCATTTTACATGGGCAGCCCACAGAAAATACAATTACAGTATAACAGTAAGTTGATTTCTCTTTACAAGTTATTATAGAAAATATTTAGTACTTTTCTGTTTACAAAAAATCTCTCATACATTGGTAATGCCTAACATCTAACAATTACTTCGCACTTACTGTTTTAAGTGCTTACACTCATTTGCTCATTTAATCATTACAGAATTTCAGTGTCACCTTACTCTGCTATTGAAAACTAGTTCCTCACCTGCCAGCTTTGTTCACCTCCGCAGCACTTGTCACTCTTTGACAAATTACATGTTTACCTCTTTACTTGTCTGTCCCCACCACTACTATGTTTGGGCTTCATTTCATACCGGGCACCTAGAGTAATGCCAGCTGTGTGATAGAATAAATGGTCAGCCTGCAATGAAGGTGATGAATGAATGATTGGAGGTATTGTTACCTGCCCTTTTCAGGTGAGAAAACTGAGGTCCAAGTGGTTCAGTAACTTGCCCTGTCATAGGTAGGAAGTGGCAGAACTGGGGTACACAGCCATACAGTAGAGTGTAAGCTCAGGGGACTACAGGTCGAGGGCAGGGCTGAGTTGAGGACCTGTGTGGCAGGTATAAACTGAGGTATTCAGCTCACAGGAAGGAGAGAAAGCTCTGAGTGGGAGGTGGTAGACACTGACATTAATATGTCAGGTGTTTGTTTTTTTCTTTTTTGAAGTTGTGCTTTTGTGTGATTCTAAAAGTATTGATATCAACCTGCCCTGAATATAATGGCATAGAAACCAGCAGGTATTTCTTAACCACTTTTGTGCCCAAAACACTGAGCTAGGTGTTAAGAGAAATATCATTAACTATTAAAAAGAGACACTTGGCACTGGAGAAGCTTACCATCTAATTGCAGAAAACATTAACACATGAGAAAATTAAATAGCCAAGTCAGTGGTATTAAAGGTATTGAAAAATGGCAGAGAGTGAAGGCCAAACCAGGGAAGCAGCTCTTCATCTTCCAGGAGGGAGCAGCCCCGGGGGTTGGGTGGACTGGGAGGCTTCATGGAGAGAACCACGGGGTTTCCCTGGGCCTGGCATAGCTGGAAGCGATGGACAGTTTAAGGAAGGTGAGAAAGCAGTGGAGGAGGCCCAGGGCTGCAAAGTGCAGGGCAGGAGTGTGGGGAGTAGGCAGAGGTGGGCACTGCCAAACGGCACTGGGCCTGGGAGCAGTGGAGGGAGGGCTGAGGAGTAGAGAAGGGTCAAGCGGTAAAGGACTCTGAAAGCCAGGATGATGAAGACGATACGTAGGGTATGGCCAGATGCCCATCTTGAACTGAGAAGCTGAGACAGGAGAAAAATAGAAGGTAAGTAAAAATGGGAACAGTGCCAGACAAATCATGAAGGACCCAAGGGAATGCTGAAGAACTTAAAGCACACAACCCTTTTTATTTTCCCCATTGGTACAGGGATTGAACTCATGACCTTGTGCTCGCCAGGAAGGCATTTACACCACTCAGCTAAATACCCAGCCCTAAAGCACACAATCTTTACAGTCAGCCTGACTTTAAATTCCACCTTTGCCACTTCTGTGCCATATGAAAGGTTAAGCCATTCAACCTTTCTGACACTTTCTCATCTGTAAAATGAGAGAACAAAACTGACCCATGGGATGGCTGTGAAATTAACGAGCTAATATGATAACATATGTAAATACCCAGTATAGCACTCAGGACAAGGTCGCTCTCAAAAGCCATGGAAGAGACTTGCTAGGAGGGCTGTGTTCTCAGCACCAAGGTCCAGAGGACAATGCGAACCCATGGTGCCCACTCACATAGAGGCTAAATCAAACACCAGCAGAACAGGAAGCTGGAAAGATAACACAAAGCAGCAGCAGGAATTCCTGTTATGAAGACAGTGTTGGTTCAACAGGATATGGGGGGACCAGGGAAACAGATGGCTGAGGAATAAATGTTGTGGAATAATCCAGGAAAATATTGCCCTCCCAGACTCAGGATAGACAAGCTAGTTCTATTACTGTAGTTTTCTTCCTCTTCCCCTCCCCCTCTCCTTCCCCTCTCCTCCCCTCTCCCTCTCTCTCCCCTTTCCCCTCCTCCTCCCCTACACCCCTTCTTCCTTTTCTTCTTTTGGTTTCTTGTACGGTTTGCTTGCTTGCACCTGAAGGCAATTTCAGAATTTCAGCAAAATACATGTTAGTACCTGTTTCTGTTTTTATAATTACAGCTAAGATCCCAGGAGACTTTGTTTATTCTGCTTTCATTTTTGTTGCATTCATGAATATTTCCATCCTGGATCTGATGATTATTTTGACAATGTCAATCAAGAACTCAGTGGCTGAAATGCTTTCAATATTATCATCAATTGCTTGTTGAAACATTTTAATTTCTAAAGGACTTTGGAAACTATTCATCAGTGAAAGTAAAGCTAGAAATTGCAACATAATTTCAAAGTATGGTTGGGGGGATACTGTCTAGAGAAAACATAAAACTGTTCTACTGTCAATTCTTGCTACTTTAATAGAATAAACTAGGTCATGATGGCCTTCCACTACAACTATGTGCCTTGTATGTGCCAAATAGGGCATGAGATTTTGGGAATATAATGATCAACTAGACAATTCCTTACTCTCATGGAATTCTGTAGCCTACTTTATCAAATAGCCATCAAGGGCTAGGGGTGTAGTTCAGTGGTAGAGCATTTGCCTAACATGCAAAGGTCCCTGAGTGTGAACCCAGCACTGCAAAATCGAACACCCAAACTAAACCGAAAGGAAAAAAATAGCTGTCAGCTCTTTGCCTAGCAAGATAAACCGATTTTTTTTAGCCACTTGTTCTCTGAGAAGTAATTACGTGTTTGTGAATGCTTAATTCATGTTCATTCCTAGTATCTTTTGAATATAGAATGTACACATGGATGAAAGAGCAAGGAAAGTATGAATCCAATCTGTGTCTCAGCTATTTAATTAGCACTCTGTTCTAGCCATCGCCTAACCACTTGGGAGACAGGTATGATTGCTACCTAATAAACTACATTAGAAAGTTACTCTCCATTCATATTTTTGGCCTGGACATGTTCACTGCTGGTGAATAGGGCACCTCTACACAAACAGTGCATAACTTGTTCCCGAGGTTATTTCATTTTCCCCTCAGATTAAGACTATGAGACAGGTTGAATGGGTCATGACCTCACAGGTGGATAAGAAGTGACCTTCTAGTCTTGGGCGGACTAGACTCTCAACCCTTGAAACTGACCTCTTGCAATCCAGCCTGCAGCACCAACTTCCAAGGTGAGGTTAGGCAGTGTAATTGCACATGATCATCTGCTAACGCAAGACTTCATCCAAAACATGCTCATAATTCCATGTGTTAAGTCACTAATTCCCAAGAATCCTGATATCCCCAAGGCAGGAAGACCCCCAGAAAATGGCTCAAGGTCATTACTACAGATGCTTCTTTTATTAAGGTAAATTTAGTAAAATAATTTATGTTTATGCTGAGAAATGTTTCTTTTCTTTCTTAATCTACTTCTCATTCTCCTAGCTTCTCCTTGGAGCCTATAAAATGTATATCTCTGGTGTCCTGGGAGAGCACTAAATAAATACAAAGCAGTAAGGAGGAGGCTGTGAGCCACCTGGGAGATAGAAGGAAAATTAAGAGGCATGAGGGGACAAGAAACGCCTGTCTCAGAAGGCTCGGGCACCTCATTCATAATGTAAGTGCTGCTCTGTTGGTTTATGTCACCTGATCAACAATATAAGCTGTTTGGGGCAGATTGTTCATTCTGCTTTCCATGTAGCCCCAATGCAGTGAGATCATGCTCAATGTGATCATCGATTGTGTTGTCAGTTTGAATGAAGGCTGGATGTGTCTGGGTGACTGACTTGTAAGTGCAAACTGAAGAGGGAGACCCATCCTGAATCCAGCCAATGGGCTTATAGCCTGGATGAAATAAAAAGGGGAAGAGGAAGGAAATCAGCCCAGTTTGCTCCTTTGGAGGAGTTCTGGTCTTCACCATCACCTCTGGATATTCATTGCCAGTTCCTTCAGTCTTCCATGACAGAGACTTTTCAGCCTTCCGGAGCAGACTCTTTGGTCTTCTGACACAGACTTTTCAGGAAGCTCCAGGCCTTTAACTTTCAACAGGATCCTCCAGGTCTCCAGTGCACAGATGGCCCCTTTGCATTCTTCTATTCCTGACTCCGCAGGCAGCCATTTTAAGCCTGCTTTGTAAATCCTGTATGTAATACACACACACGCGTGCACACACACACACAGAGAGAGAGAGAGAGAGAGAGAGAGAGAGAGAGAGAGAGAGAGTGAGAGATTCTGTTACTTTAGTGACCCATAACTGATACATTCAGTAAATATTTATTGAAAGTAGAAAAGAAGGTAAACAGGAAGATAAGGTAAACAGGGAGGAAGAACTGTATGTGGCAGTACCTAAACGTCTGTTAAAGACCCCCCAAAATGTGGACAGAAACCCGAATTGTCAATAATAGAGTTTGCACTCCATCTTTAGAAACAGAATCCTTGGCTTGGCCTGGGGAAATCTTGTGGGAAAAACTTGTTAAAGAAGAGGTTTTCCCAGGGTTTGCTGCCCCTGCTTTGCCAGGTGCTCATGCTCGGAGCTCAGTCCTTCAGGGGCACACCACCCTGGGGCAGCAGTGTGACCATAACCCTGGTAGAAACAGGGTGGACTGGGGTTGCGGTTAGTGGTAACTCTGAGATTGACTCCTGGAGACAGAAACATTGACGGCCAGGCTTTCTTCTCCTTGGTGGCTGCCCCAACTTCCTTCCCACAGCCATACATGGAAACCTGTTTATCAAAGCCTCGGGAAGGAAGCAGCTCGGCCGCAGAGCCCAAGCCCAATGGAGGCTTTTCGAGTAGTGGATGTGAGTCCTGAAAAGCAGCTTTGGCACTCTAGGGAGCGCGGGGACTGGGCCTGAGGAGAAATCATGGCAACAGGCATAGACATAGTATAGGATAACATATAGGCTATCCTTGTGGAACTCTGTTACACTCTCTTACTTTGTGAGGGAAGCAGGGAAGAGACTATTATCTTCATTCTTCAGACAAGGAAACTGAGATTCAGTAAGGCTGAACCACTTTCCTAAGATCACACAATCCATATAGCGGCAGGGTTTGTACTTCAGGGTTTCTGGCCTCTTACCAGGTCCATAGAGGCAGAGGCGCGGCATACAGAAATCGCCAGCAGAGGGCAGCCGGCATACAGAAGTCTTTGGCTGCCTTTCACAAGATTCCAGTTAACATTTCCAGTATTGGGACAGATGGTAGTGGTCTTGGGTTCCCTGATAAAACACACTGAGAAGGATACAACATCACCTCTGTGACTATCCCGCCAGAACAAACTTACTTAGATCGAATCCTGAAACATGAAGTAAATCGAAAATTAGTCTACTCAACAACCAGCTGGTATCCTTCGAAAATGTCAAGGTCCAAAAAATTAAAAGAAAGGCTGAGGAATTGTTCCAGGTTAAAAGAGGTTAAAGAGACATGACAACTAAATACAATAAATCACTGATTTTTGACTGGATCCTGGGCCAGCAATAAAGAAATATATGTGAAGGATACTATTGTGACAACTAATATACTTCAACTTTGAGCTGCGGTTTAGATAATAGTGATACATTAATATAAAGTTGGTAACTATACCATGTTTATTAAGACAATGTCCCAATCTTAGAAATATTTAGGGAAAAAGAGCACAGCATCTCCAACCTGCTTTTATATTGTTAAGAAAAAATGCAGAGAATGTAAGACCATAAAAAGAAATAGTGGGCTGGGGATTTAGCTCAGCGGTGTGTCTGCCTGGCAAGCATGATTTCATGAGTTTGATCCCCAGTACCAAAAAAAAAAAAAAAAAAGTGCAAAATGTAAGTGCAATGTGAATCCAGGTAAAAGGTACATAGGAGCTCCTTATTTTTTCAGGCTAGCCTTGAACTCACTTTTTTATTTTTTAATTCATTTAAAATGTTTGTATTATTATATTTTCAATTCATTTTTAATTAATTTATTTATTTGTTACTGGCAATCGAACTCACAACCTTGTGCTTCCTAGGCAGGTGCCATGCCAACTGTATTCCCGGCCCCTTGAATTCACTTTGTAGCCCAGGCTGGCCTCAAACTCGCAGCAGTCCTCTTGCCTCAGCCTCCCAAGTGCTGGGATTACAGGTGTGTGCCACTATGCCCACCTTCTTCCTTCTTTTTAGACTGGGGGTTAAACCCAGGTTCTTTACAATAAGCTCCATCTTCAGCCTTTTATTATTTTTTAAATTTTGAGGCAGGGTCTCAGTAAATTGCTAATCTATCCAGACTGGGCTTAAGTTTGCAGTCCTGCCTCAGCCTCCCAGAGTTGTGGGATGGCAGATGTGTGCCCAGTGCACACATCTTTTATAGCATCTTTTACAGGTTGTGTGTACTTTGGCTCCGCTGGTGTAGACATGCACCCCTGGTTCCCTGAGGCACCGGCTCCCACGGCTCCTTACTCTGTGCTTGCAGACATAGACCCACCTCCATCTGGGCAAGAAGGCGCCGGCCTGGTCCTCAGCTCTCTGCCTCACTTGCAGTAGGTAGGGGTGGGCGCCCCTGTGCCCACACTCTCTTGCCCTCTCTGTCTGCTTGAGTCTCTGAGCAGAAGCAGCAAGAGTTCCTTATACTAAATGTACTTGCAATTTTCCTGTAATTTTAAAATTATATCCAACTGGCTGGGTGTGGTGGTGCACACCGGTAATCCCAGCACTTGGGAGGCTGAGGCAGGAGGATCGTTGTGAGTTCGAGAACAGCCTGGGCTCCAAAGTGAGCTCAAGACCAGCCTGAACTGCATAGTGAGACCCCGTCTTGAAATGACAAAAAAAGAAAAAAAAAAAGTTATATCCAACTGAAAAGTTACAAGGAAAAAAAAATTGTCCTACTTCTCCAAAGCTTGGGCTTTGTGGCAGTCACATCCTATTGGAGGCAAAGAGGCGCTCCCTTGGTGAGGGCAGGGAGTGTGGAGAGGCCTCCTTTTAGTAAAGTGTAGCTTCAGCCCACTGTTGAGCTCTGACCTTTATCCTGGGCTGGCCCAATCAGCTGCACACAAAGCTCACCTGATAACAGAATCGCCTGATCTAGCAGATGGCCTTTGCCACAAATATTTTGTGAATGTCATTCATGTCTATACTGGTAGGAGTAGCAGAGGACCTAGCTAAATGCAGAATGGAGCTATAGGGCCTGGAATACAAGGAACATTCCAGGGCTTCTGAGGTATACAAAAAAGAGCTTTACGGGGGCAGTCCTTTCAGCATATCAGATTGCTAGCATCTGAATGAGCATGGGAAATACTAACACTAAAAACTGCTATGAAGAGCAGCTATTAAAAAGGACATGAAGTAGAAAAAGCCCGTAGTATAGTGTAGTATACCCAGCATGTGTTAAAATCATCTGAGAGCTATCTCTCCCACCTACCCAACCCAGAACTGATTCATTTAAACCTATGATGTTAAAGTGAAAATTTTATTTTATTTTATTTTGTTTTTTGTGGCACCAAGGATTGAACTCACAACCGCGCGCCTGCCAGACAGGCGCTTAAGTCACTGAGCCAAACTCCCAACCCTAGTTTTTTTGAGGCAGGGTCACACTATGTAGCTCAGGTCAGCCTTGCGTTGGCGTTGTATCCCAAGCCGGCCTTGAACTCACAACGCTCCGCCTACCTCAGCCTCCCGAGTGCTGGGATTAAGGCGTGCACCACCACGCCCAGCTAGAGTGAAAAATTTATATCTCTTGCAAATTGCCTGGTACTGCTGGTCTGGACCAAGTTGAGCTGCAATGATGTAGAGATGACAGTGTGTATCTCCCTCATTGGACAGGTCATGACTATGAAATACATATGAAAACCACAACCAAAGTATTTTAAGAGGACCAAGGGTGCCTGTGGTTGCCTCTGGCTGGGCAATAGCAGACAGGGACAGACAGTATCATGGATGAAATTCCACTCGAGTCCAGCTCAGAGGAGATAGAGTAGAGGAGGACCTTCTAGAGGGAAGCGCCTACCACGAGCAAAGAGCCAGAAGAACACTGAGTCCAAGATTATCACTTGGGCTCCCTAGGGAAATAATAGGCAGAAAAGCAGCTGACAGGTGAGTTTCAGGTCAGGAGTTTGCAATGTGCTTGGCAGCCATTGCAGAGTCTCTGACAGAGACGTGACCAGAGGCAGGACGTTCAAAAGATTGAGCAGGTAGAGATTGGATAGGTGGGATGAGGGAGGGGAAGCCAGAGCTAGGGAAACTAGATAAGAAATCCCAGCAAAAGGTTGCAGTGAGATAAGAGCCAGAGGGAAGGGGGTGGCAACGAAGGTGAAAATTTGGGAATTTCAGCCTGATAGTTAAGTGGAAAGTTCAGTTACATAAAGAATTCACTTGTCACAAGCGCCTGCCTGACAAGCGCTAGGTCATGAGTTCGATCCCTAGTACCAAAAAAAAAAAAAAAAAAAAAAAAATCCACTGTCCAATTAAACTGTTCACCTTGAATTACCATCAAAATTATTGATAGGAGGCATTCAGTGCTGGAAATTGAACCCAGGACCTCACGTGCTAGGCCAGTGCTCCATCACTAAGCTACATACTCAAGTCCTGCCAAAAAAAAAAAAAAAATCACTAAATGTATTTAAAGAACAATTATTACTGAACACTAAATGTGAGTTTTCATAGGAATGTTTTCCAAAGTCTCCCAGGCAGGAAGTGAGCAGCTGGAGACAATGGGAGCTAGTACCGTTCAGCGGACAGGCCGGGGTCAGGGAGAACCCTCATTTGTAGCACGTGTGGGTTTCCATTCTATGGCTAATTTCTAGCTAACAGTGTTAGCCAGCTTGCAAAATACTAAAAACATGGAACAGTTGGCTTTTAAGAGGCAGCAGAGCTGGCTGTAGCCTGCTCCAAAATAGAGACCTAATGACTGCAAACGGGCCTCGGAGGCAAACAGAGGGTAAGTTACTTCCCAGTGTTGACCCATGGGCCAAGAGAGGCAGGATTTTACTTGGAAGAAATCCCAGGTCTTGCTAGTTTTTAGCACCAAAGAGTGGCAAGTGGGATTGGTTTCAGGAGCCCAGAGCCAAGAAGGATATTTCACATTGCAGAGGAGAAGTGTAAAGGAAAGGAAACAGTCTTCAACTAAGACGAAGAAGAGCTGGTGTTTGTCTCTGTCTCTGCTATTTAGCAGCTTAACTGCCTCAAGTCACAGCCCTTCCAAGTTGGGATTTCATTGCATCCCTCCCCTTCCTCCTCCCGCCATTGCACTGTTCACCCCTTCCCAGCCTGGTTTATGCTGGTCCTGGCCCTGTATCTGCCTGTCCTCTCATTTCTAAGGACTGTCCCAGACCTCTGGGGTGGATCCCGGCAACCACGTTTACCTGTCTGCTACAGAGAGAGTCCAAGTGAGAGAAACCACATTTGCTTCTGTGGGCTTTCTCCACTGTGCTTTGATCCCTTTTAAGCTGTATTTGCTGCCTTTGGATTTCAATAGTTATCTGATAATTTTCCCTTTGGTTTAAAACTGGGGTCCTGTCACTTTTGTCGAAAGAATCTGAAACATCCTATCTGCTTTTTAAGATTCTGGTACTGACACGGAACTAGGAATCAGATTCGTATGTTCACCTTGGGCAAGTGACTTCACCTCTCTGAGTCTCAGTTTTCCACCTATAAAATGAACAGATGAGGCTGGTTGTGGTGGCATGTGCTTGTGATTCCAGCACTCTGGGAGGCTGAGGCAGAAGAATGGCAAATTCCAGCCCAGTCTGAGCAACTTAGTGATTTAGGGAGAACCTGTCACAAAATTAAAAGGCGGCTTTGGCCCAGAGTTTAATCTTCAGTGCCTCAAAACAAAAAACAAATACACAAGCAAAATACCAGCTGAGTACATTGAGCTCCAGCATGCCTCTGTGTATCTTTATCCTAGTGAAGGTCCTTCTCATAGAAATCATCCACTCTATGTTGTTAGTCACAAATGAGTTGTTCTGCATGACCAGGGACCTTTGTAGTTGGGCAGTGTTGAGTAGTTCCCTCACCAGCCCTACTTGGGCACAAGTAAGAGCTCAACTAGATGGTTGTTGAGGGTCCTGGAACTTGTGGATCTTGGAGGACTGCTGACTGCTGGGGTTGGCAAGGCGGAGGCTAATGTTATAGGTGGGTCAGGTTTTATTTTTAATTTTTTTTATTTAAGAGAAAAAAGATACAGAAAAGAAAAATCAAAAGCAAAAGAGACAAACAACAACAACAAATCCAATACCATAACATTATATGTTTACAAAATGAGATGATAGGAATTTGACAATGGCTGTAATACTGCATATTGTTACCTTCAAAGGGGTTGTTTAGATTAACAGATATAGACATGTAAAATGGATCTAATCATATGAGTATTAACTGTTCTTTTTCAGTAACTAATACATTTAGTAGTATAGTCATTTTAGCTATCTTATGTATACATATATACACATTTATGTCTTTTTCCTTTTTCCTTCCTTCTTTCTTCTTTTCCCCTTATAATACCCCTTGTTATCTTCAAAATAACTGCCTATACCGTCAGGCATAATATAATCAAACAAAATAGTATAGAATAAAATCAATAAAAACAAAACAATGGAAGCAATATAGGACTTCAAAACAATAGTAAAACAACAGTGGTTACCATAATGCCTCTTGTTATCTTCTAAGTAGCTGCCTATATCATCAGTCATAATATAATCAAACAAATCAAAATAGAGTAAAATCACTCAAAACAAAACAATGAAAGCAATACAGTGCTCCAAAACAAGGTGATAGATATCAATAATGGCAACCATAATGTATTTTGTTATCTTTGAAATAGTTGTCCATGCCATCAAATATAATAAAATTAGACAAACCAAAATAGAATAGAACCAAACTAAACAGAATAATGAAAACTATATGGGACTCAAATCATGATAATAAATTAACAATGGCCACTGCTTTCCCTTTTTAGACACTTCCTTCCTTTTTCATTTTTACAATATGTATTGTGTATTTTGAATCCTACTAACTCCTTTAGTTTTTTGTACTAGGGAGACAACATGATTTTCACTCATGTGACTCTGGATCATTTCATCCATGAGCATGATCTTAAATTGTATCCATTTACCTACAAGAGCCTCGAGGTTATCTTTATAGCTGAGTAGCTTTCCATTGTATAAAAATGCCATATCTTTCTTGACCACTATGCAGCTAAGGGGTAAGCTACCCCCACTTCTTTCTGGTTCCCTGTCACATAGAGCATTGTACTCTTTCCTTTGACTTTCAGTATAAAGCATATTGATGGATCCTGTCTCCTGATCCACTCTGCCTGTGTTTCTTTCCATTGGTGAATTGAGGCCATCTATATTAATGGTTAAGGCCAACATGCACTGCCTCATGTCTGCCATGCTGTTTTCCTGTCATTGGCTGCCTACTTTTCCTCTCCATTCAGTTGTCTGCCCCATTCAGTGATGCCCCCCTGCCACTGTTTCTGGAGCTGTGGTCTTTTCTATCTCTCTCTAGAATGTCCTTCAGTATTCTTTGTAGGGTTGGTTTGGTGGTCATGAATACCTGCAGTTGTTCTTTGTCATGGAAGTATGTTGTTTCTTTGTTAATTTTGAAAGATAGTTTTGCAGGGTGCATCAGTCTGGGTTGGAAGTCATTTTCTTTCAGGACTTGAAATACTTCACTCCAAGCTCTTCTTGACTTGATGGTTTGTGTTGAGAAATGTCATGATTCTGACAGGTTTTCCTGTATAGGTGATCTGTTTCTTTTCTCTAACAGCTTTTAACATTCTGTTCTTGTGTTGAATTTCTGGGATCTTGATTATTATATGTCTGGGTGTAGATTTATTTTGGTTATGACTAGCTGGAGTTCTATATGCTTCACTTATCTGAATGTCACTTCCTTTTCCCATGCTTGGAAAGTTTTCTGATATTATTTCTGTAAATAGACTTTTAATGTCATTTGTGTTGATCCCTGCTTTTTCACTCACACCTTTTATTCTTAAGTTATGTTTCTTTGGGTTGTCTTGCAGCTGTTGAATTATTGCTTCCAGGTTTCTTGTTATTTTTAAGAGATCTTTCCTTTTGCGATCACAAGCTGCAAACCTGTCTTCAAGGTTTGAAAGTCTATCTTCAGTTTCTTTCAAGTGGTTTTGCCAACTTTCAATGGAGTTTTTAATTTCCTGGGTATCTCTTTGAATCTCTTTCATGTATTCTAAATCTTTTTTTGTATTGTTCATTCAAGGTTTCCCTCATTTTCCTATGCTCCATTTTTTCATCTATGTCTTCTTTAGAGATGCCTAGCAATTCTTTTATTATGTTTTTCATTTCTTCTTTTACCTGAGTTAGTATTTCTGTTCTAATTTCTTTTATAGCCTCGTGAAGTTGTGTCTTTACTTCAGTTGCCATCATCTCACAAACTTCAGGTGTAGGACTCCCGATCTCTCCTGCATTTGCATCTCCTGGACTTGCTCTGCTTGGATTGGAGGCCAGAGACTGCCTTTTGCTTCTTCATCTTGACATATTCCTGGGTTCTTCTGGACAAATGGGTACTGGGGTCCCAGGTGCTTCCCACATTGGCTACGATTTCTCTGAAGTGAGACTGTTTGGTTCTTCTAGGCAGTGTTGGCTATGGATATCTGATGGTGGCCATTGGGTCCATTGGTGCAGGGCTGTCTGCACTGGCACCCTGATGGCTGGTGGAGTGCACACAGGAGTGGGGCTGGTCTCCACCTGCAGACCTGGGCTGGTCACCAGCGGGCATCCTCCACTACCACTCCTGGAGAATGTGTGGGGCTGCTGTCTCCAGACCAAGCTTGCTATCCACAGGGACCCTCCGAGATGGCCCCTAAAATGTGCACAAGCAATTTCCATGGGTCTGCGCCCAGCTAGGAGCTGCTGGAGGAAGCTGGGAGCAGTTCTGGTTTCAGGCTTATCCAGCCCAACTCCAAAATGACTCCCAGCCAGTTGCTCTCTCCTGTGGGAGGACTGAGTCCTCTGTACTCCCTGCCAGCCAGTTCAGTCTTCCAGGTCTGCTGCTCCCATCCACTGCCACTCTCCTTCAATGCTGCCTCTCTCTGCAGATGCCTCCAGGGTCGCTGCTGCCATGTCACCTTGATTGTGTGTCCCCAGGTTCCAGCAGCTCCTCTCACACAGTGGGTCTGGCTCCAGGTAAAGGTGTTGCCAGCTGCCACCTTCTTCTTCGTTTAAGTTTTCTTTTTACTCTTTCTGTGGGCTTCAATTCTCGCTTTAGATTCTTCATGGGTCCAGGGGACCCACTTCCTTCCTTCTTGTCTTCCCCATGGTGCTGTATTCCAGCATCTGGACTGTATCTCTCAGGGAAGCTCTTTACTCTGCTGCTTACTGTTCCACCATCTTCCCGGAAGTCCCCATGGGCCAGGTTTTAATAAATTTTTTTTTTTTTTTGCAGCACCGGGGATCGAACTCACAACCTCGCACCTGCCTGACAGGCGCTTAAGCCGTTGAGCCAAACTCCCAGCCCTGGTTTTTTGAGGTAGGGTCGCACTGTGTAGCTCAGGCCAGCCTTGCGCTGGCGTTGTAGCCCAAGCTGGCCTCGAACTCACAACGCTCCTCCTACCTCAGCCTCCCGAGTGCTGGGATTAAAGGCGTGCGCCACCACACCCGGCTGTTTAATAAATATTTTGAAGACACACAAAGTCCTTCGGTTCCTAATGCTGCCCTTGAATTGGGCTTACCTGGGCCTACTGCCTGTCTATGTCATTGGGAGTTGGCTGGGCCTGGGGAGAGATGGACATTTTAAATCACATTTAGCCAGTTTGAGCATTCACCCAAAGAAATAGTTTTCCTGTTTTTTATTTTTTTTATTTTTTTATTTAAGCAGGGGAAAAAAAAGACACATATAACAAAGACAAAAAGCAAAAGAGACAAATGATCAGAGTAAATGCACAACAGCAACATTGCAGGTTTACAAAACAGGACGATAGAAACTTGACAATGGTTGCAATATTGCGACTTAGTTACTTTTCGCTCTTGCAGAGACAAAATACCTGAAACCCAAAATTAGGGAAGGAAAGGTTTATTTCTTACAGTTTCTTGGGAGTTTCAGTCCACAGTTAGTTGGCTCCAAGGCAGTGTGGCGTGGTGGGGCAGGCATTCATGGCGGCCGCAAGCAGCAAGGTGTGCTGGCAAGCGAGAGAGGAAGAGAGCAAGAGGAAGACCTGCCTCATTTACACTGTATGTCGGCTCCACCCCGGGTGGGTGCACACTCACATTGCCAATCCAGGCGCCAGACTCAGCCCCATCAAAAGTATATGAGGACTTGGGGGTGCATAGTATATCACCCAATACACTGTTTCCTAGGAGAAACTTAAGGGACTAATTTAAAAAGTTATTTTTATTATAGGAGTAAAAATGTACTTACTGTGGAAGATGTATATGTTTGACTATTTTAAAGTCACTAAATCTAAAGTGGCACAGAGAAAATAACAGTGAGAGAGATAAGGAGGAGACCTTTAATGTGGAGGGCATGGGAGAGCTTCAGGGGCGGGGGTGTATGTAAAAGCTCTCAAAAAGAATGAAGGAGTGTAGTTACCTTTATCAACTTTGGCTGGGGGAGGATTTTGGTGGAGGCAAAATGACATATTAACAGCTGATTTGAGGGAGCATCCGCCTGTGTAAAGCAGGAGACAGAATGATTTCCTGAGGTCTGGGGGTGGAGGCTTGTGGGGTTGTGGAGTCTTGGGATTGGAGAGGGCTTGGTGCAGGCACAAAAGGGAGTGGGAGGTTTATCTCTGGAATGAGAAGGAAAACTTGGAGTTTACTCTTGGAGAGCTAAGTTGTTTCTCTGGGTCCAGTACCAAGCTGGGGGGATGCTAAGCCCCAGGCTAGCAGAACCTATCAGTATATATTTATAAATTGTAAAGAAGAAAATAAAGCAATCTATAATCCCAAGACCTAGAGATGACTTCTATACCTAGAAATGACTTCTAATACCAATTTGATTTATACCCCTCTAACTTTCTTTATACCATTGTATTCAACATTCTTATAAACTGCTTACTTCTGAAATTTTTGTGAGTTCTTCATTAAATATTTGAATTAGTAAAA
>RJWM01017874.1:29558-42171 GCA_004363535.1 Dasyprocta punctata | reverse complement strand
CTCAGAGGTCTGGCTAAATTGATAGCAACCAAGGAAAATCAGCCAACTTTTGTTTTGTAGATTCGGCCAGGCCTCTGGTCAGCAACCCAAGCATCACTTTACAACAGGCAATGTAGCAAGTATGGGGGATTCTCTTCTGTCTTGTCTTCTATTATTAATAAAAAAAAAAAAAAAAAAAAAAAAAGAAAAGAGATATTCAAACTCAATGATAAAAATCAGTCAGAATCTTGCCAAGGTTTATTCCTTTCCTCTTGTCTTCAGAGAAGGGTACCCACTCTGAGTACCCTGGAAAGAAAGGCAGTAATGTTTGGAGAGTACTTGTGGCCTGGCATGCTATGAAAAGTTGTCTGTGGCCATTCTAACAGTCTATATCTTCAACACACACTCTGAGACTTGTAAAATTTACCCCTGAAGGGTAGGTCGAGAATGGGCAGGTCGAGGATATGATTTTTGGTTGCATGAATGTCACAGTGTCTCTGAATGGCTAAGGTTGTTGATCGCCCTGTAGAATGAGGAGGTAAGTTCAGGTCCTCCTCTGAAAAACCTTAAGTACACTCTCCCTACAAGGGAGACTAATGGCAAGTATTCAATGATATGATGGAGTTCAAATTAAGGAATATTAACTACATGTACAAATTACAAATTTGTGAAAGTGATCAGAAAAATGTAAAAATCAAATTTTGCTTGTTTTGTCTTTAGAAATAAAGTCACTCAGATAAGTGTTCCATTCTTTCCTGCAAAGCTGGTCAAAATCTGGGATCAATTTAGAATGATTTTGATTAAATCATTATTATTTTGGGGTAAAAACACTCGTGGCTTTTACCTATTGATTCATTTATTCATTTAATATTGTTTATTAGGCATTGGCTCTGTTTGGAGCACTCTAGATGGTAGCAGAGATATTCTTCCTGGGAAACCTTAGCTGAATTTTGATAATCACAGTGTGATGATCTAGGCAAGTCACTTTACTTCTCTATGCTGCATATCAAGGAAACCAAGGAAACAATTGTTAACATAAGTTACTTGAATCCAGCCAACACAGAAGGCTTTTGTGGCTGTGGGAACAGTGGTCAGAATATTACAGAAAAGCTATAAATAATGAGAATCCACATTTTTTTGGTAATAAGCTAGTCAAACACAAATATCTGATTGTCAAAAAGACTACATTTGGAGATGTTAATAACCATGCTTCAAGATCAACTCATTCTAATTTTTCAATCAAGTACTTTGGTTGACTAGTGGAATAAATTATAAGAGGAAAATGGAGGAATCTCATCTAGTAATTCCTTTATAATAAAAGTAATATTTATTCTTTTTTTATTTTAAAGAGGATAAAACCAAGGAAAATAAAACAGAATAAAACCAATCAAAATAAACCAGTATAAGTGACACAGGACTTCAAAACCTTACAAAATCAGCAATAGTTACCCTTATGCCTTTTTTTATCTTCAAAATAGCTGCAGATACTTTTGAACACAGTAAAAATCAAACAGAACAGAATGGAATAGAAACAATAAAAACAAAGCAATGAATGCAATAAAGGACCTCAAAACAAACCAACAGTAAATCCAAAATGGCTATCATATTAGATCTTGCTATCTTTTAAATAGCTGCTCATGCCACCAGGTTTTAACATAATCAAACAAAACAGAAGAGAATAAAACCCAACCCAACAAAACAATGAAAATGATATGGTTTTCCAGCAGGGATGCTTCCTGGAGAGGCCTTGTTCTCTCCCTCTACAGTCTGCAAATGGGGCTGACTCACAGAGAGAGGCTTGGGTCTGGCTGTCCCCACTCTGGCAGCAGTCTGCTCATGGCACTGGTTTCCAGGCAGGGATCACCTCCTGATGAGGCCTGGTTCTCTCTCTCTGCAGTCCACGTGTGACACCGATTCATAAAGAGAGCCTTGGGTCTGGCTGTCCCCACTCTGGCAGTGGCCTGCACATAAACATAGTATTTATCCTTTACAGTATTTTCCAAATACATTTTGAACAATCAATAATAGCATGCTTTAGTCTATTTTGTGTTTTTACACAGAACATTAAGGGTAGAACTTTATTGGGCTCATAGTTTCGGAAGTTGGGAAGCCTATGCATGGAACTCCTCTGGAGGGGCCTTTCTTCTCACAACACCTCACGGAGGAAGGCAGAACCACTCTTTGTGGGTTTCGCTCTAGAAATAACTAACCTACTTCTTTGATAATGACATTGATCATATTTTAAAAGCCCAAAACTGTTGCTCTAGGGATTAAGTTTCCATTGTGGTTTGGATCTAACAGTTTCCTCCAAAGGCTCACATGTTCAGAAGTAGGGCTTTCAGAAGGCTGCCTCTGACAATGGGTCAGTCCATTGCTGAGTTCATAGTTGAACATGCCATTAAGAAGTGCAGCCCAGATAGAGGAAGGACATTGCCTTTGAAGGGGATATCCTGCTCCCACCCCTTCTTCGATCCCACTCTCGCTTTTGCTCTAACTTTTGCTCTCTTTTTCCAATTCCCAGATTCTACGAAGTGAGCAGCTATTCTTGGCCACACCTTTGTACCATCCATGATATTTCAAACTTGGAGCCAACTGACCATGGACTGAAACAATGAGCAAAAACAAATCTTTCCTGCTCTAAAATGTCTATGTAAGATATTTTGTACCAGAAACAGAAAGCTGAACAATGCAGTTTCTAATACATAAGCTTTGAGGAACACATTGAAACCACAGCATGCAGTGCAAGAATCTAACAGTCTAATAGAGGGAGATGGATTTGAATAAGTATAGCACAATAGAAATTCTAAAGCCACAGGAGGGGGAAAAATAAAAGTCAAAGAATAATAAATTAACTATGAGATCATATTCCCAAGATTGTCTTAAGCATTATGCTTCCTTCCTCTCCCATTTCTCAAGAAAAAAGGAAGGAAGGAAGGAAGGAATGAAGGAAGGAAGGAAGAAAGGAAGGAAGGAAGGAAGGAAGGAAGGAAGGAAAGAAGAAAACAGCACTAGGTATCACCATTAGCAATCAGACATATATAGTTATTATCTTAAACGCATTTTCCTTTTTATTTTCTTCATTCAGATTAACCAAATATTTTTACTTGAGTGAATCCTAGATAGGTGAAAGGAGGGGTCCCAAGGTACTTTTCAGGTTCCAAGTAGAAGAATTAAAGCAGACAGCATTGGGAAAAAGCTTGTGAAGAAACAATGCAAGGGTAAATTTTCTTGATTTAGTTATGTAAAGCTACATTTCATAGCATTTTGCTAAAGGTTAATGTTGAGTGATGATGCTTCCAGATAATTTGGTCAAATGTTTATTTATCTTGTTTTAATCCTGGTTCCTGACACTTTAAACATATTGTTAAACAAAGTTTATGGGAAGTCACTATTTGCACGGAGCTCCCGGGCTTAACAGACCATGGAGTCCCTCATGGTGAGTGCCACACATATTCATACTGAACTTTGAAATGGGCACATTTTCCAAAAAGCAGTAGATTCACAGCAGCCCATTGGGAGGGGCCTAGTCTACCTGTGTCAGCATCAGAAGGAACTTCCATCTCTGTTAGTAATTTTGAAATGACTAATTTGCTTTTGTTTCCTGTTGCTTCTTTCTTCAGTCCCTTTCTGCCTCTAGCACCAAACCACTCCACTCAGCTCATCACAGAACCCATGCTATTTCATGAATGACAGGTTGCCCATTTCTAGAATCATTAATAACATCCAATTAGATACTTAATCTAAGGTCATTGTGGGTTTGCTTTTAATAATCTCAATAGAGCCATCTTATTTCTAAGATCTATGTAAAGTGGTTTTATCCTATTATTCAAAGCATTACAGTTAGTATAAATGAAATTATTAAATTAAACCCAAAAGTGTCATTTAATATGGTGACTATTTGTTAATCTTGGAAAAGGAAAGGTGTTTATTATTAGTGCTGATCTCAGAAGAAATTATTGTCTTTTCATACTGGATTGACAAGGGATTCTGTAATACCTATTGACAGTTTTTGCTTTTTGCTTTTGAGGGTGGAGGTGGAGAGGACACTGGGAGTTGAACTCAGGACCTTGGGCATGCTAGGCAAGTACTCTACCACTGTGGTACTTCCCCAATCCCTTAAGACTACTTTACTTCAAGGACTAACCTCCTAATTCCTGTAAAAGGATCAGACTCTTACTCTCTAATCAAATGATAAGTCAAGTGGGTAAAAAATGTAATTTCCAATTTAGTTGGTTTACTGTAAGACACTCAAAAGTAGAATGAGTAATAAGAATATATGAAAATATAGGCAAAATAGGTAAAAATAAAACTACTTGAGCTTAGAGGACCAGTAACTAATCAGGCATCAGGTGTATACAGAGGAAATTGCCCAAGTGGTCTGGGAGATCATTCCCTGCAAAGTGACACACAAGTATATCCATGTTTCCCTCAAGTCATCAGCAGTGAAGCAAAGGACTTGTTCACTTAGCCAAATCCTGTGGTGGTTGATGTCAATCCTGAGTAAATATTTTACAGAGTGGAGTCACACAATGTGTCTCGAATGGCAGTCCAAAGGTGCTGCCAGTATTGATTTATAGCTTAGAAGGTGTATTATCTTAGTTCCCACATATTAATTTTAAAGGGAAAAATCCCAGACACAAACTGTCTCATTTATATTTTGGAGTACAGCCATCCAGTCGTCAAGATGACCATCAGTCAGTCACCTGGCTTAGTTACAGTTTATATAACAAGAAAAAGCTTGAAATGGAGTTAGCACTGTTAAAACATAATCACTTTAGTCATAATTAAAATGCTTATTTACTTAGATTCACGATAATGTTAAAATGGTGTCTTATTTGCTTTTCTCTTGTTGCTTTTCTCTCATTGGGACAAAATACCTGACACCCAAAATGAAGGAAGAAAAAGTTTATTTAGCTCACAGTTTATGGAGGTTTCAGTCCATAATTAGCTGGCTCCAAGGCAGGGTGGCATGGCTCGGGGCAACAGTTTGTGGTGGTGGAAAACAGCAAAAGTAACAACAGCCAAAAGGGAGGAGTATGAGGAGACTCTTTCTGTCCTTTATATTGTATGTAGGCCACACCCACAGCAGGGTAAGTATAGCACTTGCACCTATAATCCCAGCATTTTGGACCATGAATTAATCATAAATTCTAAGAGACTGCCCCCATGACTGTGTGAGATTTTGGGAGACATCCAGACTCAAACCACAACCTTGCTGCCTCTGGCCCCCCAAAGATTCATGAACATCCTTTATGCAAAGGACATTTAGTCCATTTTCAAGAGTTACCAAAGTCTTAACAGTTTCAGCATTGCTGAAAAGCCCAAGCCCAAAGTCTCTGAGATTTAAAGCAAACTCTTAGCTGTGAAACCCTGTTCAAATGAAAAGAAAGTCAAACACTCCCAACACTCAATGGCACAAGATAGAAATTCCCATTCCAAAAGTTACAAAGAAGGGAATACAAGGCATTGGATCCAAAGCAAGTTGAAAATCCAATGGGGCAAACATTAAGTCCTGTAGTTCCACATGGAACATCTGAAGCAATCTGTAATAAGTTGTGAGAGCCAAAAGGCTTGCGTGATTTCACCGCTATGGCATTTCAGGAGGTTATAACCCCAAGGGCCTCTCTCTTAGGCTCACTCTGCTCAATTCTTGCAGCTTTCCTTGGATGATCCACATTCCTGGATTTTCCAAAATTTTAGGGTTTCTACTAAACCTTTGACTTCACCCTCACAGTTTCACACATTGCCCTCTCAAGAGCACACTGTCTGGCCTCCCAGGCCTTCTAAAATAGGGTGGAAACCCTTTTAACCTCCTAAGTCTAGCATTCTGCATGCAGTATTTTGCATGCACTTAAAACCAGTGCCACATGGATTATGCGAAGGTCTGCCACCAGTTGGAGCAGTAGCCAGGTTTTCCTCTCTCTTGGTTGTAGAAATTGAGTGTCTGGATCACTGGGAACTCTGAACCTGATTCTAAGGAGCAAATTCTCTAGGCCACTGCCATTCTGAAACCTAGTGCAACTGTCACCATTTTGGAATATAACATGGCTACTGCCATTCTGGAACATGGTGCTTGGACGCTTTCTCCTCAAAGCAAAGTCTTTCACTTTTGCAGTTTAGAGGCTGCAAAGGGTGGATACTTGCTGCTTCTTATGATGCCCTTAGGCCATCTTTTATATTCTTCTATTCCTTCTCAGTAATAGAGGTCTCCTCAGTTTTACATTTGTAGTCCACAGCTTTACTGGAGCTTTCTTTCTGGCCAAATTCACAATGTTTTAAAACATCCTCCTGGGCTTTTTGCTCTTGATTCTCAACATAGATCTGTCTAAAAGCCTCCAACAATAGCTATGCCACTGCCTTAACATTTGAATGTCTTGAACTTTCTGCCAGATTAATTTGTCCACCTCCCTCAGTCTTAGTCTCAGGCAAAGACTGTGGAAAGGAGAAAAATTCAGACAAACTTTCTGCCAAGCCACAACATATATCATATGGACTCCACCAGCCAGTGCAGTATTTCTTCCCAGCAGAAACCTCCCAAGCCTGATCCTTCCTGTTTTTCTGGTCTTCTGAACTTTGACCAGAATCTCCCATACAGAACAGCCTAAGGCACTCCAGTGGTCTTTCAGGTGACCTCTTTGAACTTTTCCAAACTATTCCCACAAGCTAGGTATAGTCACAGCAATGACCCCACTTCCCTGGTATCATATTCTGTCTTGGTTACTTTTTTCTTGTTGCTTATACAAAATACCTGACACCAAAAATGAATGAAGGAAAGATTTATTTAGATCAGTTCATGTAGGTTCTAGTGCGTAATCAGCTGGCTCCAACGTGAGGTGGCATGGCACAAGGGCAACTATTCATGGTAGTGGAAAACAGAAAAAGCAATAAAAGTAAAAAGAAATATGAGGAGACTTTTTCTGTCCCTTATATTTTATGTAGGCACCTCCCACCCTAGGGTGACTGTAGCACTCACAACCATAATCCCAGCATAGGACTATAAATTAATCACAATTCTAGAAGTCTGCCCCCATGACTGCATGAGATTCTGGAGGGACATTCAGTCTCAAACCATAGCACATGCCAAAACATACATCATAACTCAAGGAGAAGAGACTCAGAAGAAATAATACAAAACAAAGTACAGTGAAGCTTCAAAATGTGCATTTTAGATGTTCAGAAAATTGTATTGATTTTTGTTTCTCTGGAAGACCTGGTGAATTGTGGATGAATAGGAATTGATGAAAGTGAGTGTCTTAACAAGCTCCATTTGTTATACCCAGAGACATCTTAGGAATTTTACCCAACCTTTTATTGCCTTAAAATTCTCATCAAGGATAAAGATGCCTTGCTACACTTTTAAGAAGTAATTTCTTTTTTTAAATTGCACTGATTTTCAATACAATGACATCAATTTTTTCTCATTCAAATACAGTTCTAATATGATTCAAGTATAATTTATTACTCTAGTATTTGGGACAGAACTCTTGTTGGTGAACTGCTTCTGTTGAGAAAACAGGTTCATAAATGCTGGGTATGTGTCATCTGATGATGTCAAAGGAAAGGGGAGGTGGCTGTGCAGGAGGCAGGAGGGACAATGTGTTATTGTGTTCCTGAGAAGGACTGGGGAGAAGAGTGGACTGCAGGTGTAGTGGAAGACAGACAAGGCAGCAAATTAGAAAATCACACACTTCAAAGCAAAAGAAACAGGAGAGGAACTTTTAGTGATGAATGGTAAAAGTGGACCTGGGGCACAGGATAGTATACATATGTACCTCTGCCTACTGCCCTCCAAATTGTCTCATCATCTGCAAAATCTATTATGTTTATTAATACTTTGGTTCCACTTTTGAATGATACAATAAAAGTGCTATTTGATGCCCAAGTTGACATTAGGCAGCAACTCATGTTGAGCCAGTTATAAACAAGAAGCAAGAGCCCAATAAATAGGAAAAATTATGAGACTATAAATGGCCCCCAAATTACCCTGCAGTCATGGACAGCTTTGGACTTTCACATAAAATGGAACTATTATGTTAATCACAGCTTTATCTAGATTACCAAGGGTTAAATATATGGCACATGACTTGCATCAATTTGTAAAATCATCAGAAGAGAGTTTACATTTTTGCAAGTACCTGCTTATTAATATCTATCCAGGTTCAGAACACTATATACTCAAATATGGCAACTTGGCATAAGTAGAAATGTCACTCTCTAACTTTCTCCTGTATTTCTTTTTTGAGGTCAGGAAAACCATTCTTCTTCTCTTCTCTGAATACCTTCATGCATAGGTGTTCTACCCTACATGTGGAGGAAAAGGATGAAGACAAAGAGATACCAAGAAGAATCTTAACAGGCATTTCTAGCTCTTGCATGTGTTACTACATATCTTTTCATCTACTCTTGCATATGAGTGCTCATTCTTCATTGAATTTAAACATAAAAATAGTTTTATTCTTGATCTTTGGCTCTGTATTTGCAGTCTCCCCTGTCACACATACTTTTAGTTAAATAAATACATCACTCTTGTTGATGTCATTGGCATAGGAATGTCAGCCATGAACCTTGAAATAGCTGAGGAAAGGATAATACTTTTTCTCCCCTACACATCTAATGAAATACCCTAGTTTAAATATTTCACTTTAAACCAGTTAATATTGCAGATCTTTGTTTATCTGTACTAATATAACTTTGACTTCTTCAGTAAAATACATCCTTTTGGATCTATTATTTTCACCCATATGGTCTTCAAAACAGACAAATACTGTAGTAGAGATCACATGGCACAATATTCTGAAAGTGTAACAATTTGCAACACTTTTTGGAGCAGTTCTCCTCACCTAAGTTTTTAAAAGTTATAATTCAGTTTTGTTTTTTCCACTTCAGCTAAAAAAGTTGCTGTTTGGCATGTTGGTATGCACCTATAATCCTAGCACTCTCAAAAAGTGAGGCAGGAATATAATAAGTTTGAGCCCAACCTGGGTTATTTAGCAACTTAATGAGACACTATCTCTCACAGGTAGAAAATAATGGACAAAAAAAATCACAAGACTGACTCAATAGACACAGAAAAAGCCTTGACAAACTCCAGCCATTCATAATAAAAACACTGAAGAAAGTAAGTGTAAAGTAAGTATCTTAAATGGATAAAAGCTATTTATGTCAAACACACTGCCAACATCATACTAAATGGAAAAGATTTGAAAGATTTTCCTCTAAAACTGAGAATAAGATAAGGATGGTAATATCATCATTCCTGTTCAACATAGTACTTGAAACATTAATAAGAGCAATTAGACAAGAAAAAGTAAAAGGGATATGTGTACGAAAGGAAGAAGTCAAATTACCATTATTTGTAGATAACAAGGTCTTCTACATAGAAGATGGAAAATATCAAAAGACTCCTAGAGAGCTCTACCCAGTCCTACGACTCAGCACAACCCACCAGGGGAAGGCCTGGCCAGCCTCACAGGACACAGAGGTACTGAGGCCAGCCCAGCCCAGGACCCCAGAGCTGCTCATCAGGGACTGGCCAGTGTAGCTGCAGGGCCTTGGAGAGCTTGGGCTCTGCCCATCAGAGCACAGGGTGGAAGTTCCATTGTTCAGGGGTGTGTCCAGTGTGGCAGGTCCTAGAAGTTGTGCACCCACCCAGCCAGGAGCAAGGTGCCAGCACTGAAGGTCCGGGACTTGCCCAGATTTGCCTGGCACTCCAGAGGCTCTGTATTCCTTGCAGCCAAATTCAGGGTCTGGGTGGTGCCACACTCTGGGGTATGCTCCACCTAGCTGCCTGGGCCCAGGAGGTCCTGGCCCCCATCCAGTAAGGCTGAGGCTTCAGCAGCATACTCTGGGAGTGCACCATCGTTAGCTGCACAGAGGATCCAGCTCTGCTCAGTCCCACGACTCACTGCAACCCACCACGGGAATGCCCAGTCAACCTCGCAGGACACAGAGCCACACAGGTCCCAGAAGAAAATGACAAAAAGAAAGACCAAGAGGCACTCTCAATCCCCCAGCCCACCGAGAACAAACCCAAGAGACACTGAAATGGAAGACACTGGGAGTCACATAACTGAACTTTCTAAAATGTTAGAAAATGCAGTAAAGAAACAACTTCATGAAGCTATACAGGAACTCAAATCAGAAATAATCTCTCAGCTAAATAAGGAAATGGCAATCATGAAAGAAATGTTGTGTGTATCTAAAGAAGAGCAAGATAAAAACATAGAAGAAAATAAGAAAATGATGGAAACCTTGAGTGAACAATAGACACAAACAGAATGCATGAAACAGATTTAAAGGGAAATTTAGGAAATGAAAAATACCATGGAAAGTTTGAAAAACTGCTTGAATGAAGCTGAAGATAGAATCTCAGACCTTGAAGACAGCATAGGAGTTTATGGCCATGAAAGAAATGATCTCTTAAAAATAGTAAGGAACCAAGAAACAACAATTCAACAGCTGCAAGACGATGCCAAGAGAAATAACATAAGATTAATAGGCATAAATAAAAAAGCAGGGGTCAGTACTAATGAACTGCGAAGACTATTCACAGAAATAATAGCAGAAAACTTTCCAAACATGGGGAGAGAATCTGATACACAGGTAAGTGAGGCATACAGAACCTCAATTAATCATAACCAAAATAAATCTTCACCCAGACATATAATAATTAGACTATCAGAAATACAGCACAAGACTGAAATACTAAAAGCTGTCAGAGAAAAGAAACAGATCATCTAAGAAGGAAAGCCTGTCAGAATCAGGGCAGACTTCTCAAAATAAACCTTTAAGTCAAAAAGAGCTTGGAGCGTAGTATTTCAAATCCTGAAAGAAAACAACTTTCAACCCAGATTGATGTACCCTGCAAAACTATCCTTAAAAATTGATGGAAAAATAAGATACTTTCATGACAAAGAACAACTGAAGGAATTTATGGCCACCAAACCAACACTACAAAGAGTACTGAAAGACACTCTAGAAACAGACAAAAATAGCTACAATCTTAAGAACAACAACAAAAGGAAACCACTAAGCAGGGCAAATAATTAAACAGAAAATGTAGATATCCAACAGAAAGATATCATGAAAGGGATGAACCAGTACATGTCAGTTATATCAAGCAATGTAATAAAAAGAAACAGACTGGCAGAATGGGTTAAGAAACAAAATCCAACAATATGCTGTGTACAAGAAACACATTTCACTCAAAAGGAAATTCACAGATTAAAAATCAAAGGCTGGAAAACAATACTCCTTGCAACAGGAACCCAGAAAAAAACAGGGGTAGCTATTATGTTTGCAGACAATACAAACTTCAAACCAAAAATGATCAAAAGAGATAAAGAAGGTCACTACATACTTGTTAGGGGAAAACTTCAAGAGGAAGAGATTAGGATCATAAATATATATGCACCGAATATGGGAGCACCCAACTATGTAAGAGAATTCTTAATAGACATGAAAAGCCAAATAAACAATAATACAATTATAATAGGGGACCTTAACACCCCACTGTCACAGAGAGACAGATCAACCAAACAAAACCTCAGTGAAGAACTGAATCAAACTTGTGAACAAATGGACCTAGTAGATGTGTACCGACTATTCCACCCATCAACATCAGAGTACACATTCTTCTCAGCTGCACATGGGTCATTCTCTAAAATAGATCATATACTGGTCCACAAAACAAGCTTAAGTAAATGCAAACGAACTGAAATAATTCTATGCATATTATCTGACCATAGCACAGTAAAATTAGAAATAAATGACAACAAAACCTACAATAACTGCATAAAGACATGGAAATTAAATAATACTCTCCTAAACAACCAATGGGTCACAGAAGAATTTAAAAAAGAAATTAAGCAATATCTACAATTGAATGAAAATGCAAATACAAATTACCAGAAGCTGTGGGATGCAATGAAAGCAGTCCTCAGGGGGAAATTTATAGCACTAAAGTCCCACATCAGATAAGTGGAAAGAACACACATAAACAACCTAAGGATGCACTTCAAACTTCTAGAAATAGAAGAGCAAGTCAAATGCAAAGCCCAAAGAAGGGAGGAAATTATCAAGATTAGTGCAGAAATAAATGCAATTGAAACTAAGAAAACAATACAAAGAATTAATGAATCAAAGAGTTGGTTCTTTGAAAGAGTAAATAAAATTGATAAACCCCTAGCCAACCTTATCAAAAAGAGAAAAGAAAAAACAAAGATTCATACAATAAGAAATGAAAAGGGAAAAATCACTACAGACCCTGTGGAAATACAGAAGATCATCAACACCTACTTCGAAACCTTTACTCACATAGATTCGATAACACAGAAGAAATGGACAGATTCCTAGAAACCTATGAACTACCAAAGCTGAATCAAGAAGATGTAAAGCTGCTGAATAACCCAGTTTCAGCTAATGAAATTGAAAATGTAATTAGGACCCTACCAACAAAGAAAAGCCCAGGTCCTGATGGATTCACTGCTGAATTCTACAAGAAATTTAGGGAAGACTTAATGCCAATACTCCTCAAACTCTTCAATGAAATCAAAAGGGAAGTAAGTCTCCCTAACTCATTCCTGGAAACAAGTATTACCCTAATACCAAAACCAGAGAAAGACCCAACCAAAAA